>OVAU01002916.1:0-11756 GCA_900406315.1 Biscutella laevigata subsp. laevigata
TGAACAAGAGAGAGAGGTGTTGAGATGAAAGGAGAATGATAAGTGTTCTAATATGCAAATAGAAGTAGTAAATGTGTGATATGATGCAAAATTCTCTAAAAGAAATACTACAAAAAATAGTCAACAAGTGGAAGTCACGCGCCAAAGTACAACAAGTCTTGTGTCTGTCGAATCTTCTGATGTCACTTCAAGTCTCATGTTTCAAAATCAAGAAAAATATCTATCCCCTTCATCATCACTTCTCACAAAAACTCTTTAATTCTTCATCTTCACCAAATTACCACATGGGTTTCATGATACTGAAACTTATCTCTTTTTGGGTAATTTCCATTTTCAGCTGCAGACTCATAAGAACAAGTCTGCATTTTTTTCCCCTCTGTTCCTTTTAAATCATTTCCTCTCGAGTTGTTGCTATATAAGAAGAGAAGAAGAGTATAATGTTCTCTCTGTATCTTTCCAATTCGATTGTTCAAATGCTCTCTCTGTTTCTTGAAATTGAATGTTAAAGATGAGAGGTGAAAATTCAAATTGGTTCACTAAATGGGAAGGAGAGCTTCCGTCACCGGAGGAGCTCACACCGTTATCTCAAACGCTCATCACTCCCAATCTCGCAATCGCCTTTGATCTCCAACCACCTAACCACCACAACGACGCAAATCCCGTTCAACTTACACCATCACCATCGCAGCAGGCTAATTCCTCAGCTGAAGACGAACCATCACGGACTCTGAAACGACCGCGTTTAGTATGGACGCCGGAGCTACACACGCGTTTCATGGACGCGGTGGATTACCTCGGGATCAAAAACGCAGTTCCTAAAACCATTATGCAACTTATGAACGTCGATGGTTTAACTAGAGAAAACGTCGCTAGCCATTTGCAAAAGTATCGACTTTACCTCAACAAACAGAATTCCGGCGACGGCGGAAACGTCGGTGGGTCTGATCATCTTTTCTGGAGCTCACCTGTTCCTGCACATTTCCTCCATCAGACAGATAACCAAAGCTCAGACCATTTTGTCCCAATCTTGACTCATCATCAGCAACAGCAAATTGCAGCTACACATATGCAACCGCCTCAGTTCCTCCACCAGCAAATCTCCATCTCTCCGACCAATGGGAAAGCGACGGATCAGTCGTTGTTAATGGCTAGACAGAGTCAGCAACAAGTTCTTAGGGATACTTATGCAGAGGATTTGGAATTAGGGGCCAAGACTGCTTTGACTCTGTTTCCAACTCGAGACGATTGAATGCGATCCGGTTATGTTCAGGTAAATACGGTTTGTTTTTTTTGGTTTTTCGGATAATCAAAAGGGTTGAACCGATTAAAATTTTAGTTTGTTTACCGAACTGAATCTTTAGTTTAACCAAATTATTTTGGATAATTTCTAATCCGTTCGATTATTTAGATAATTTTAAAATTATTTTGTTAGCTATTTTCAGTTAATTCGGATAATTTACTATTATCAAAATTTTCTTTATTTGCGTTTGATTTATAAAAATAAATCTATTTGTTTGTCAATTTTAATTCTGATCAGTTATTGATTTAAAAGCAAAATCAAATCCAAAACCAAAAACTCCGGTTCAAATTTTTTTAGTTCGGTTAGAATTCGCAAGGCTAAACAATACTAACAATACTATATTATGAACACTGAACTGGAAACAACCACAAATCCGAGTTATGTATTTACAAGAAACAAGCACCAATCTTTATTTAATTACACAACAGGTTTTTATATTCACACGTATGATCCACAACACAAAAGCTATTCACAACGCTTACTGAAACTTGCCATTTTGATACTTCATCACTTCAACCATTATCTTCTCCAGTTTGTTGGCTCTCTCTAGCTTCAGAAGCAGTTCGAATTTCACACGGTCTTCAATCACCTGATCAATCCTTTATCTAATCAGATTCTGAGGATCATTGGTTTAGAAACTGATACTGAACATAAGAAGAAAAGAACCTAACCTTTGCTCTGGCAAGGATTACATCTACGAGTTTATAATGGAACAACGAGTTTGATTTCTGTTGAATCGATTTCATGGCGTGTTTTGCTGCTTCTTGGACTTCAGGGTCATTTGTTGATACCATTCTCCAGTCAAATCCATTGACATCTACATTGAGCAGAACAAAGAGATCAAGAAACATATAAACTAGCTAAGAGAGAACAGTTTTTAAAGATTAGACTACAAAATTCGTTGATAAGCAGTCTACACATCATATTACCAAAGCAGAAACAAAGTGATGATGTTCACATTCTTGGACCAAAGCAAACAGTTACCTACCTGGTTTCAAGCCAAGGTCCGAAATAGTGAAGGAGGGGATTACATTCTTGAACTCTTGAAGCTGCTTAAAGTTCATCCATGGCTTCACCCATACTTTAGCTTCATAAACCTTCTTCTCACCAGCTTCAATTACTTCAAGAGTAAGACGGTAAAGCTTGCCGGAAACCACTTGCTCTGTTGCCTTTAATACTCTAGCAAGCTCAAGAAGAGAATTCTATGCAATAAAGCCAATCACACAAGCTGGTTAATCATATAAGGAGAGGAGATCATATAATTCATCTTGGAGTCTGACAGAAACAATCAACCTTTAATCTTCAATCTCTAAATCAAGAGCGATTGATTCATGAGTCACAAGATTCAAAGAGAAAACACCATCTAACAGGATAAGCTATCGGGAAATTGGTTCGCTAACCCTAATTCGAGAGAAAAAGATACAAATTAGGTTGGAGGAAATCAAACCTCTCGCTTGTTGTGTTCTTGAATAGCAAAGAGTGCAATATCATCGATCTCTGAGCCACCGTTGCAATCTTTCGTTGAATCGCTAAATCCACCAAGATTCATTCTTAACACGTTGTTAACGTCGTTGTACGATCCCTTTTCTTCACCGCAAATCACAAGCTCGCCAAATCCAGAAAGTAGAACCAACGACACGCAAATCAACATCGTAAACACCGATGATCTACTCATCTCCATCGTTTCAAGTAAGCTTCTTCGATTCCCCCAAGTCTTTTAACTTTCTTTCGCCGACTGATTCCGTTTTTAGAAATAAAATACAAAATATATTGTCTAATCTTGATAGATAAATATATATAATAACGGTCGAACAAAAAAACAAAAAAACCACTATAATTTTTCAAGATTTTTTTTTTTTGAACTATTACCCCTCGAATCAAAATAATTTTTCAAAATTTTATGGTTTTATAGTTTAATTTAGTCAATCTTTTGATGAAATTTTTTTTATAGTTTTAATAAATATCTTAATTTTAATGGATTATTAGTTTAAAAATTACCATATTTTCTCAAAATAATAAATTCTAACGTTTTTCGAAATCTTCAAATTTTATAGACTATGATATATACAACATAGTTTTTCAAAAAACTATATTTTAGTTACTATAATATGAAAGTATTTTAAAATATGGCAATGATGAAAACCCACCTAAATTTAAATTTTCTTATTTAATAGTTTAGATATATTTTTCTAAATGTTGACTACAAAAAGCGCCATTAATTAAATCTTTAAACTCTTCTTTGTGGGTCGTTTTAAGGGATGTTCGTATTTAATCTCTATAGTATTATCTAAAAATCACTTTAAGAAACTAATCTTTAAATCAATAAAAAATTACATGATATGCCCTTGTAAAAATATAATTTAAAGAACAAAATAAAAATGATAAAATTAGAAATCTATGTAATTTTCATTAAGGGTAAAACTGGTATAAAATTTTAATTAAGAGCTAAATATTTTCTCATAATAAAATATATTAAAACAAATTTTTTTATATATTTTAAAATTTAAAACGAATTTAAAGAAAATTTTAAAAATCAAACTATATAATATCAGATTTATCCTTTTTAACAAGATACCTAATTTTTCTCTCTATATGATATTAATAGATCTAATAATATTTAAATAGAGATAATACAAAAATTTAACATTAAATTTTCTCTAGATAAATCTAAAAACAAGTACAATAAAAGTTTAATATTTCAAAAGTATATAAATTCACATATATTTCAAAATTTTCCCAAAAAATACAATTTTTCCAATATATATATAAATCTAACAAAAATAGAATAACAAATTATGATTATCTTATTAACCATTAAATATATAAAGTCTTAGATTTTTTTTCAAAAAAATATAATAATATAATTTGAGATTTTCTTTTTACAAATTTTGTACGTATAAATATAATAAATATAATAGTAAATAAAATTAGAAAAGTCTTTTTGAAGAATTTTTATTAGAAAATCATTTAAAATTTTATCTTAAATACAATGGTCAAATGGGTTAATCAACGGGTCAAATCATTGTCCGAATTCAATATATAACTAATATTATTATTATATTCAAAGTTAAACATTATAAAATGAAACAAATTTATAGAAAATTATTTATTATCATTTATTAATCACATATTTAATTTTTAAAATATTGTTTTATATTAAATTAAAATAACACAAAACTATAATTTAAAAACCCATCATCCCGCATATAATGCGAGTACAAATCTAGTATATATTATATTAAAATAGGGTTTATCTACTTAAAAAGTTATAATGGACTATTTCATTAAATATTAGACAAATAATTAGTTATAACCAAATTTAATAACTAGATATAAAGTCTATATCACGTGCATACTTAAAATTTATACTTAAAATTTATTTATAGATTTTTTATAATATAATAAATATAAGCATAAATTTAGCAGAATATTCTTTATATATATTTAATTTATATATAAAATATTAATAACATGTACATATTAACTAACCAATAATATTTTAAATCAATCCCACAAATTTAGTTATAAATCATAACTATAAAATATTTGTTTTAAAATTATCAACTTTAAAAATATTTTAACTAAGTAAATATTATTCAATTTACATATTAATTTCAAAAAAGAAACTTTATTTTAATATTTATTTTAATATTTATTTTTTATATATATCCACCACTAGTCGAGTCCAATCCTCAACCTCAACCTCAACTAGTATCTCCTGCAACGTCACCAATATGTTTAGACCTATGTCTTGGTGTAGGGGAGTAGCTCCCAAGTCCGAGTGCAGTCTAAAGAACCAAAGGACTCGAACATTGAAGATGATCATCTTTCGCTCAAGCTGTAAATTAAACTCTCAAAATATTTATCTTTTAAGTATTTCAATAACCGAACATATTATGTATCAAATCTGAATCTGTTGAAGTGAATAATGTAATAATAAACTTGGTCATTGGCTGCATTTTAAATTACTTGTGAACAAAATAAAAATAATTGACATTTGGAAGACGAAGCGAATAATTGCAATTTCTGATCGCTTTGTTTTTATTTTCCTTGATTTTATTATCCGTTCCAATCCGAAAACTTATGCATGTTCAAGGAAATCATATATCTGAATTTTATTAGTATTTGCAAATAATCCATTATACTCGTTTTGATTAAATATGTCTTACATTTTTTTTAAAATAAATAATTCACAAAATAACAAAAATAAAATAGCTTCTAACTTAAGCTAAGCTAGCGTAATGAAAAAAAAAAGAATTAAGGAAGTGAATTGAGAACAAAATAAATGTTTTTTTTGATAACTATCTTTTGAAATTATTTTATTTATTTAATTAACTCACACATATCATAATATTTGTAGAGTATTATAATTTATACCCATACAAATAAAAAGTAACTAATATATCATAAATATTTTCATATAATATACTCATATATATATATATATATGATTATCTTATAACCGAAACATATATTCGACTTTTCCAAAAGTATTATTTATATTTGCTTTGTTTTATATGGATACTATCATTTTACTATATGATTTGCTTCAAAATTGTACACATATCCTAACTTTTTCTAAGTGAATCAAATAGAATAAGGAATCGGAGCGGATCTAACGGATATTTTGTCCAAACCTAATTTTGGGGTGCAAAATGTATTTACAATACTTTGAGCTCATATTGAAAATATATTACTTTGATGGGTTTACGATAATAATACATCAAAAGTACAATGGGCGCAAGCAAAATAAAACGATTCAGAAAAGAAGCGGTTTTTGAACTTTCGAGTTTCTTCCTTTTCTCAATTCCGCCTCTTCGTCTTCCTTCAGAAACATGTCTCGGTTTCTTCTACACCTCTCTTCCTCTCCCATGGCGAACGAAGACGAGTTCCCTTCTTCCTTAGAGCCATCACAGCAATCTCAGAGTTATGTTTCCGAGACTTACATGTTGGGTTTCGTCATCGCCAACATAGTAGGGTTAAAGTACTATTCAGGCCGAATCAACGGTCGCGAGATGGTTGGTCTAGTTCGAGAGCCATTGAATCCGTACGATAATAATGCAATCAGAGTACTCAACACACGATCATCTCAAGTAGGTCACATCGAACGTGCTGTAGCCGCTGTTCTCTCGCCTTTGATAGACTCTCAGACGATAATCGTTGAAGGTATAGTTCCCAATACTCGTTCTAACTCCAATAAGTTCAAAATTCCCTGTCAAATCCACATTTTCGCAAAGTTGGAAGAGTCTGATGCTGTGAAATCCTCGATTTCGCGAGGGGGGTTGGTGTTAATTTCGGATTCGGATACTTCGTTTGGGTTATCAGAGGCTGTTGTGGTTAAGGAACAGATGGGTAATGGAGGTAATAACAAGAGTGTTGACAAGATTTTCAAACTTGTTGATGAGAATGTGAAGCATAAGGAGATAATGGTTGAGGTTGAGCCGCCTAGGGAAGTGATTAAGTCAGAACTCTTTGCTCACCAGAAGGAGGGATTAGGTTGGTTACTCCGCAGGGAGAAAGCTGGAGAGTTGCCTCCGTTTTGGGAGGAGAAAGATGGAGAATTCCTAAATGTTTTGACGAATTACCGCACGGATATGCAGCCCGAATCTCTTCGTGGAGGAGTGTTTGCTGATGATATGGGGTTAGGTAAAACCCTTACTTTACTTTCCCTGATAGCTTTTGATAGATATGGCAATGCATCCAGCAGTACGACGCCAATGGAAGAATCCGGAGACAAGATTGAAAAGAAGGGTAAAAAGAGAGCTAGAGGCAAGAGCAGTGAAAGTGAAACTCGAAAAAAGCGTAAATCTGATGATGTTGTTGGCATGAATGTGTCTCAAAAGACAACATTGATTGTTTGTCCACCTTCTGTGTTTTCAGCTTGGATTTCACAGCTAGAGGAACATACTGTACCGGGAAGTTTGAAGGTGTATATGTATCATGGCGGTGAAAGGACTGATGATGTTAATGAGCTTATGCAGTACGATATAGTGCTGACTACTTACGGCACTTTGGCTGTTGAGGAATCGTGGGAAGATTCTCCTGTCAAGAAGATGGAGTGGCTGAGAATTATTCTGGATGAGGCACACTGCATTAAGAATGCAAATGCTCAACAGAGCCGAGCAGTTAGTAATTTGAAGGCTCGTTGCAGATGGGTTGTCACAGGAACTCCTATTCAGAATGGTTCGTTCGATTTGTACTCTTTGATGGTGTTTCTCCGGTTTGAGCCATTTTCGATTAAGAGTTACTGGCAAAGCTTGATACAACGCCCGCTTGGTCAAGGAAACAAGAAAGGACTCTCTCGTTTACAGGTTCTAATGGCGACAATTTCGTTGCGGAGAACAAAAGAAAAGAGTTTGATTGGTTTGCCTCCTAAGACTGTTGAAACATGTTATGTGGAGCTCTCTCCGGAAGAACGACAGGTCTATGATCAGATGGAAGGGGAAGCCAAAGGTGTTGTGCAAAACCTTATAAACAATGGAAGCTTGATGCGAAACTACTCAACAGTTTTGAGTATAATTTTACGGCTTCGACAGCTTTGTGATGACATATCTCTATGCCCTCCAGAATTAAGATCTTTCAAGAGTTCTATATCAGTCGAAGGTAAAAACAAAACAGTTACATATTCTTCTTTTGCATGTAACGTAAATATTTGTACCTTTGTGAAACAGATGTGACTGATAAGCCAGAGCTGCTGCAAAAGCTGGTTGAAGCATTGCAAGATGGCGAAGATTTCGACTGTCCAATTTGCATTTCGCCACCAAAAGATATCATCATCACACGATGTGCTCACATCTTTTGCAGAGCCTGTATTCTCCAAACCCTTCAAAGAAGTAAACCTTCATGCCCTCTTTGCCGTGGCTCTCTAGCTCTGTCTGATCTTTACAATGCTCCACCTCCTCCTCCGGATGCTTCCATCACCGACGGAGGAGACACCAAATCCTCAAAAGTCTCTGCTTTAATATCGCTCCTCATCGCATCAAGACAAGAAAACCCCAACACCAAGTCTGTTGTCTTCTCTCAGTTCAGGAAAATGTTGCTACTACTAGAAACTCCACTCAAAGCTGCGGGTTTCACCATCTTACGTTTAGATGGAGCAATGACTGTGAAGAAACGGACTCAAGTCATTGGAGAATTTGGAAATCCTGAGTTAACCGGATCTGTAGTGTTGCTCGCGAGTCTCAAGGCCTCTGGTACTGGCATTAACTTAACTTCAGCCTCAAGGGTTTACTTGTTGGAGCCGTGGTGGAACCCTGCAGTTGAAGAACAAGCCATGGACAGGATTCATAGGATTGGTCAAAAACAAGAGGTTAAGATCATAAGGATGATTGCGAGAAACAGTATTGAAGAGAGGGTTCTTGAGCTTCAACAGAAGAAGAAGAATCTTGCGAATGAAGCTTTTAAAAGAAAGCATAGGAAAGATCAGAGAGAGGTTAACGTTGAAGACGTTATAGCTCTCATGTCTCTCTAAACTCTGAATTCACCTTGTGTTTTTCACCCTTTTTCCACGGTTTTACCGGTTTACTCCTTAACCGGTTTTTTGCTGGAACGGCTTACCACTTGGTTTGGACCTTAACCGAGTTTCTTTCTTGAAAACAAAATAAAGTAAATTAAAGGTAGGAAACCAAATAATTAAGTACAATAAAACAAATTAAAACGAAAATATTTTGTATATGAAATCTGATTATTATAAACAGAAAATCTGAAACTAATAATGGTTTTTTAAAAAGTGGCATCACAAAATCTTCTTTATGTATATTAAATTATTAATAATAAATATAGATTTGAGAAAACTAAAAATAAAATTCAAACCATTTGAACTATTAAATAAATGTAAAGGAGATATCAAACATCTTCATTTTGTATAAATATTTGGGTGCTTGGTAAATATAACAAGAGAATATTTTTAGAATACCTTTCAAAATATTAAATTTTTATCTATGGATTTTGTTTTGAAGCTCAGTGTATTCATAATCTCATTTTATTTAGTTCAATCCGAAATAACTATACAAGTTTATAAATCTATTAAGGTAAATTAGAAAAAAAAATTACTTTTTTGATAAAAACATATGAGTTCTATACTTCAATACTATACCTGCATTACTCATAGTTATATATTTTCACATAGTTAAATGAGAAGATGATATATGATTGTGTGGATATTTACAAACAACCTTCATTGAATCATCCATTACTCCGAAACCACAAAATTCAGGTATATTTTTGTTCATCAAAATTTCTCTTAGACAAAATATATTTATTAACCTTATGTTAAACTGAATTGTAAATTTTGTAAGTATAATATAATAAATCCTTAACTACATGTAGCTATGATGTAACATACTTTTTTGTAGATGAATCCATCTTTTTCAATCCCTAAATCAAAAAATCCATTTGAAAACAAAATCTACAAAACGATTATTGAGTGTCCAAACGGAACAGTTCCTATATTAAGAAACACAAAAGAGTATGTCGAAAATGCTCAATATTTTGCTGAAAAACATTTCAATCCATTGTCAATTGAAAGTCATGGAACACATGTAAGCATTCTTATATCCCTAATATTCTGCTTTTGATTATTTATTTTACAATTATGTCTATTATAATTTTTAAAGCTTACTAAAAATATGGAATTTGAAGTTTGCTGGAGTTAGATTGGAATCTCTTAGTCTTTACCAAGGTGTAAGATCTTTGCTAAGTGTACATGACTTAAATATTAGTAGAGACCAAATTTCATATGCTCATATATATGCCGGCCGCCGAGTCCATCACAAAGATAATTATATTCAAACCGGTTGGATGGTAAGTTTAATGTTTCTGATATGTTCAAAAATAATTCAGATAAAAGTCCCTATTACATGTGATGACTTCAAAAATAATTTAATTTGCCCAAAGATAAATGAAAAATTGTATGGTGATGGACGGACATGGAGTTATGGATTTTTCAAGGTACATACATATTCATTCTTTACACAAAATCTACTCTAGCACCATCTTGTTAGTTAGCATCTTATATATTTTAAGTCTTTTTATATAAAAAGTATGTTTTGAAGTTATACATAAATTAACCTAACGAGTGTGAGTAGTTTTACCATTTGATCTATAAGTGTTCTTAGTGTGATCATGAATTCAAAACTTATTAATAATGGTAGAAATATTATTATTTTAACCATTTTGATTACTAATCTAAACTAAAAAGACGATGAGATGAATATCCAAAACTTTTCTGTCATCTAAAAATACATTACATATCAGAAATATTTTGATTTGATTAGTTATTTTGTCTTATATATTTATCTTTAATGTTATTATTTAATGTGTACTAGATATTTAGCTTTTAAAATTATGTGATATTATATGAATTATATTGATAAATAAATATGACTAATTAATGACAGGGTGCCAATGGAGAAATGTGTTATAATTCAATATGTGGTTTTGTACAAGTGTCAAAATCGAATTCTATATCTGAACCTTTACCTTCAATTCCTGAAAAGCTAAGGAACATTGATCTAACTCTTGACCGGGTAATTCATTTTCCATTCAAATTTCTTAAAACTACATACAATTACCAAATATCACTTTTAATATGATATCTTGTGTTTTCTTAAAAGTTAGTATTATATATTTTTTGTAATGAAAGGATCCAGATACAGGAAATTGGTGGGTAATAGATAGAATGCACACGACATCATATATAGGTCAAGGTTATTGGCCAAGGGAACTATTTGATTTGATAGGTAATGGTGTAAAAATGGTTGGTGTTGGAGGAGCAGTCGAGTCTTCTCCTTCTGGAGTAAGCCCAGCAATGGGCAATGGTCATCGACCAACAGGAGAAGACATGGATGCAGCACGAGTGAAAAATATACTCATAAGAAATACTTATAGTTTAAAATACGAGAAAGTTGATCAATCTAAGTTGGAGAAGATATTAGACAGCGAACATTGTTATAGTTTAAAAAGGGGAAAAAATCAGTTGTTTACCTATGGTGGACCAGGAGGAGATGATTGCGGAATATAACATTACTTCAAAGTTATTTGAGCGTATTCTTAATTATTATAATGAATAATAAAATATTTGACTAGTGGTTTTATTTTTTGCTCAACATTAAATAATACTACCAAATTTGTGAAAAGATATATATAGATGCATTGATGATCATTTGCAATTTCGTTTGTGTTTGCAAAATCTGTTCGAGTTTGGAACTGTGACAACGTTTGTTGGTTCCATTTACGTTCTAGATCACATTCAAATATTAGCGTTACCAAATTTGACCATCTCAATTTAATGAGTTATAGTCTACAAAATAATGTAGTTTAATCTATATAATAAAATAGGAAGGAAATGCTCTCTCATGACGCCACGTGGCATCTCCTCCCTATACAAATATAATTATCTTGTAGATAATGTAAACTTTTACAAAAATTCAATGTGACATGATGGTTAAGGGTATAT
>OVAU01002917.1:183-11756 GCA_900406315.1 Biscutella laevigata subsp. laevigata
AAAAAAAAAAAAAAAAATTGAAACGCAAAGATAATCAACGATGTTTTATTTAGTTTTCTCAAATCAATTACTAAGATTTCTATGTTACTGCCAGAAAGACACGTGTTTAGATTTGAAACAATATACTGTATATGGACATCAGAACAATAATGAGAATTTTCTTACAAAGATATCACGGAGAAAAAAATATTTTGTGGCTATGACTTCTAATTGGAGGCTATAATTTTTTTTAAACCGATTATATTAAAATAAAATTAAACTACAATAATACAAATCCTATGAAGAGACAGAAAAAAAGTTTATGAGAAGCATGCAATAGTCGTGATTCTTTAGAGCAGACAAACTTCTCGAACGAAAAATAGAACAATCTCGTAACAACGGGTGAAAATGATTTGGAGACAACACTATCAAACCGAAGCAATCCCAATTTATCCTATTTAGTAGTTATCATGAGAATATTACAGGATTTGAACTTTGTAGAACATTTTAATTCTAATATAACCAATGTGATTGACTTATTATTAAACTTAAATCTAAACAAAACCTATAACATTAGATCCAAAATTGACAAGCCCATTAAGTTTTCCCGATAAGTCCAGGTCTAAGCGCAACTCCCAAGAGATCCACATTGCAGAGTAGGGGTATAAGCGTTTCGATGTAGTAACACCAGGAATGTGTCGCCATCTCCTGAGCCGGAGAGATTTCAGCAACAACAACAACTACTCGATTCTGGCATAGTGACGAAGAGCCTTCATCTTTGTAGAGATCAATCTTGTGTCAAGCAACTAGAGCAAAGTCCCTCCTCCGCCGATTGTAAGCAAAGATTACGGTATATGTGGCAATAGACAGAATCCAAAGAAGCGAGCTGGTCTCATAAACTTGTAGTAGAACTTGTCAACCCAAAGTCATCGACATCCTAAGGGATATTCTGGATCTGGACTCGAGTTTGACAGACGGTACCGGAGAAGAACAAAAATCCTCAAATCTTCTTCCTCGGAGTAACAACCTAACACATAAAATGGGACAAGAAAAAAGAAAAGAAGAATTGAAGGTAAAAGTAGGGAAGAGATAACCACGATATAGAAAGAAGACAAAGAGAAAGGAGAGAGAAAAAACTATTTGATCTCTGATTTTGGAGCCTATAAATTTAAGTAACCACAAATTGTCATAAATTTATTTGTACATATAGTTTCGAAGGTAATTTTAATTAGTAACTAGAGTTGAGCCAGTGCATATGCGCGGTTATTTTCTAACATAAAATTTAAATTAAAAATTTAAATCATAAAAACATAATATTTTATTATTTAATTAATTATTTTGTGATCAATTTAGTTTAAAAACATTGTCAAATACTATTTTATTTTTAAATTAATTATAATCACAACAATATCTTATTGACAAAAAATGTTCGACAAAACAAAAAACTACAATTGAATATTCGATTTTAAAAACTAAATATTTAGTTTATTGTTATTTTTAGTCAGGATTATATTCAGTTTTTTAGATAAAACGTAATAATTGAAATTAGTATTTAATAATATTAAAATTTATGATTTGTTATAACAATAAGAATATTTGATTTTAATAACTAAAAATTTGATTCATTGCTATTTTTTAGTCAAGATTATAGGTATTGTTTTAGAGATAACGTAATAATTAAATTTAGTATTTAATAATCCTAAATTTATGGTTTGTATAACAATACTATTAAATTGTTATACACATCGTGTATGTATTATTATCTAGATATAAACATATCTAATATAATAAAATATTTATCTAGTTATTCTAGGAAGTGGTTCATTATTATTTTTAAGTAAATAAACCATGTTTTAATATAATAGATACATAACCTAATCATTTATGGTTTGATTTATAAATACATATGAGTTGGTTGAATGATTTCTAATTAGTTTTAATTTTGTTTCTCAATGTAAAACACTTATATAATAACTTTTAATTAACCAAAATAGTTAAATATTTTTATTTTTATTAAACAAGACGAATATTATTATTTATTAATTTAAATATTATTATTTGGCTTAACTAAATATTCATATCCAAATAAAATATATTTTAAAGATATTTTGGAGATATATTAAAGTATATTCCTTTAACAATATATTTTAATTAAATTTATACAAATTTTTATTTTAATATTTACATAATAATTATGTTGTAACAATATATATGTTAATATATATTTTGTGTAAATATTAAATTTTAAATTTACATGTTTATTGTAAAATTGTTAGAATATATCAATTTTAATATTGATTACAATTATAAATGATTTAATTTGTCTAGTCATTAAGTTGGCTTCTTTTAAGTAGATAAATTCTACTTTAATAATATAGATGGTTTTTGTAGGTCATAAATGTTTTTTATATTGTTTCCTAGGTAATGCTAAATAATCGTAAGATAATTATGAATATATTTGTTGTTAACTTATCACAGAAACAAATGTGGCTTCGTGATTATTAGTAACATTATTTTTGTGATTTATTTGTGTTTTTATGAGAATGTATTTTAAATAAAATATTCTGCAACTTTATAATAATAAAGCCATAAGTTTAAATAAAAATAAAATTAATTTAATAAAACTGAAATTTAAACCTTAAAAGCCCTACCTAAAACTAAAATTCATTAAAATTTCACATACAAAATTTATCTAAAATTGTTAATATATATTTATTTATTTATACATATTAACTATATCATATCATAGTAAATAACTATTCCAAAATCAACAAAAAAAAAATAAATTTAAAATAAATTTAAAATGAGAAGAAAGAAAGGTTGAAAAGAAATAAGAAGAAGTTGATAGAACCCGAGAACAAAATAAGAAGAAGAAGTTGAAAAACTAGAAGAAATAAGAAAAAAAATGAGAAGAAATAAGCTAAAAGTGAGAGAAATATTAATGAGAGGAAGAAATATTTGAGATTTCCCTTGTTCACTAAAGCTATTTGTTGTTGTTATTTCTTCAGGTCAATATTAGTTTTATTTTTTGGAGGGTCGACCCCTCGTGTTTTGCCTCCTCCTTTCTTAACTACGGGTTTGGTTTTTCTTTTGATGGGTGTAATCTTTCCCCTTTTCTTTTTGTTCCTTTAACATGTTTCGCGATAATTATTTTCTTCTTCTCGCCTTGTTCATTAAGTCGAGGAGTTTTCCTATATGACGTCCCCAGCGGTCGTGATCGCGTTGTCAATTAGGACCCCCTCCAATCCCCGTGACGACGATTAGGGTTTCTCCAGAGACCCTAACCTCAATCTTCACTTTGACAGTCGTTGCTTGAGAGAGCCTTATTCCTTAAGACCAATCGGATAGGTCGTCTCGCCCCACATAACCGATACAACGCTCGGTAAGGAGATCGCCCACTCTGATGATCTCCTTGAGCTAGCGTGGTGCGCAAGAAAGCATAGCCTTCGACAAAGATTTCTTGGGGTCGTCGAGTCTTTACCTTAGTCCTAAATGATTTCTCGGTTCGTGACCTAGTTCTTGTTGATGGTCAGGCTTGTCTGGTATTCCCGCAGAGCTCCTAGCGAACTCCAATCCCCTTTGGAAGAATTTCTTTATTGGTCACTTCTTTGATGTCGCACTTCATGTTGCTAAGGTGCATATGGTGGTAAACAATGTTTGAGTTTCAGTGTCAAATCCTGTAAGATTGATGTTGATGTTATTGACAAGAAGACTCTGAAATTTTGAGTAACTGACCCATCTATGCATTCATGTATTCTCTGTCGAGAAATGTGGAACCTCGCTGGTGGTGTCGTTGTGTTTTCTTGATGGACTCCAACTAGCCTCATTGACCAGTCTGGTATGAGATATGTACCTCTCTAGATTGAGCTTAAGAACGTCTCAGTGACTATGTACTCATAAATGGGTCTAGGGTGGCTTGTTAATGATGTCGAAGACCTTTGTCGTCTTCATGCTTCGACCGAGTCATGTGAGCACTTGGAAGTAGCAAAGATTTGTATCGACATGGATCTTACTAAGCCTATGGTTCGTGAGATAAAAGTGTCTATAGACCTCAACAATAACTCGCTAGTTAAAGTAAGTTACCCTTGGCTTCCTCCTACTATTCTCGGTGTTTGAACTGGGTACATGTGATTGATGACTGCCTTGGCAAGCTAAACAACTGTCATTCTCTAGTTGCTTCTAATGTTATTCCTCCCTTAGTTAGTACTGATGAAGTTGTGCGAAGAAATGAGTCAGCTTATGAGGTTGGATCTAGTTCATAGGTGTATATTACGGTTGAAACTATAGTCTCGGTTTCTTCTGATTCAGGTGCTATTTTTGAGGTGGTTGTTGTGCAACTGTTGGTACTGTTGTTTTTGATGTTGTTATTGTTGATACTATGGTTGAGTCTTGTTTGAAAGTTGTAGTTGTTTAAAAGATTGTCCCAATTTTTGTTGAGTGATTGGTTAATGTTGTATCGGGGTATGTTTCAATTGTTGATGGTGCTCCCTCGCTCGTTGCAAATATTTTTCATTCTCGGCCTTAGTTGTTGAGGGTTTGGTTCCAGTTGATACGGTTGTTGATGGTGTTCCCTCACTCGCTGCAGATGTTGTTTTGGTCTCGGTTTCAGTTGCTAACAGTTCGATTTAAGTTGTTGAAGGTTCATTTTCATTTGCAGTCTCAGGAAATGATGATTCGGGGTATGTTGCTACAATAGGTACATAAGTGGTTTCAGGTTTACTGGATCATGCTGTTGATGATGGGTCTGTTGGTGCAATCTCGGAGATTACTATTGTAGGTTCAGGTATTGTTTTGGATGTTGCAGGAGCAATTTTGCTTGATGCATGTTTGTGGATTCTCATGTTGGTGCAGTCTCGGGAACTATTGGTGTAGGTTTGATTTCGTGTTTTGTGGGTTTAAATTAGGTGTATAATATTGTTTCTGATGTTGCGAGAGCAGCTTTGCTTGTTGCAGGTTTAAGTCGGGTTGATGACCGTCCCATAGGCGATGGTCATGTTGATGAGGTTTGGTGTCGGGTCTCCCTAGGCAAAGATGGACGTCTTGGAACTCGCATGGGAACTGATCATTCTCTAGATTCCTCCCGTTCACACTTTGATGATCTCCAGGACAATGATGATGGTGGTGAGTTTGAACCCTATCTCTAGCACCTACTACATGCAAGAAAAATAAGAAGAATAAAGTGTCAACTCCTCATGTTGTGCACAACACCCGTTCTTGTAATGGCATAAACAAAGAAGCTCCTCGAAGTTTTCACTAATATCGTGCTTAACATGTAGAAATTTCAAATTTAGATTTTCACGAATATTGCAGAAATGTATCATTATTAATAATTTGATTACATAGGATGTATTCTAGAAAGCTTTGAGAACTATGGTAAAAATAAGTACAACATATCATACACAAACAATTGGATAACCAGAACGGACAATCCAGATACTTGAGGACATGCTATGAGCATGTATACTAGATTAGGGTGGATTATGGGAGAATTATTTACCATTGGTTGAGTTTACCTACAATAACGGTTTCCAGGCTAACATTAGGATATTCCCTAATGAATCTTTGTATGGTTGACAATGTTGAACACTACTATATTTGATCAAAGTGGGGAACGCAACTTGATTAGAAAAAAGATAGTAGATAAAAAACTGAAAGAGTTCAATTTCTAAAGATCATGACGAAAGTGGCTCAAGATAAATAGAAAACTTATGGAGATAGGCGCCAAAAGAAACCTTGTTTTGAAGTTAGAGAATTTTTCTATCTAAAGGTAATAACATTCAAACAAAAACTAAGAAATTCAAGGAATGAAAAATTGGATTCAAAGTACATTGGACCATTTATAGTTATGCAGAAGGTTGAAACAGTTGTTTATAAGTTGAACTTGCCGGTAGAGTTAATCATTCTAAAAAATATGATTGTCATTCTAAAGAGTTTGAGAAAATATGAGTTACTCATACTAAAAAATACGAGTTAATCATTCTAAAAAATATGATTGTCATGTATTTGTGGAGCGGTTACTTTCTTTCATTTGTGAAACTCTTACCTCGAAACGTAGGTATGTAGAATTAATATATTTCATTTTAACATTGGTATTGAATTTATTTTTCATGTTTAAAATAAAACTGATCAATTAATATATTATTGACTACCATTAGAGGTTTTTTCTGAGACTTGTGTTCAAGATCTTTGCAACAGAGTCGGGTACACCTTGTAAAGGAAAACATAGTCATAATTTTTTGTAATGTGGAGAAGATCTTCCACCGACTTTTTCGATGTAATGGAAAATCTATATATACATATGTCGTACGAAGTTGAATTTGCTGGTATTGGATGTGTCCATTTGAAAGGTTTTTCTAAAAAATTGGAAAGCAATGTGATAAACATAAAATATGCAGCTGGATCAATTGTTGAATCGTATGTGAATGACGGAATTTAATTTTCTCATAGCACTACTTTGTTGCACAAACATACAAAGAGGGAATTTTAAAATTATAATAATTTATAAAACATGTATACAAAAATTAATTCTAATAAAGTTTTTTAGTTATTTGATATGTTTATGTATAGGTCAACTTGATTTGACTAAGGTGAAGCTCATGTATATCACGTTAGTGGTATACCATATATATTCAGACACATAGATCTTGGAAGTGAAAGATGTAAGGAGACATGATTGTCTGAAAGAGACTATCAATGTCAACATGCATATGTTTTGGAAATTGTGAATATTTTTGGCCACTTGAGAGGTATTTTGTATTGTTGTGACTATTTTATTTTTATCATTGTATATATTCATATTTATGATATATAAATTAATGTGTTTGGTGTGTATATATAGCTTGTTCGAAGATCAAATTCGTTTTTCATATCCAGAACTTTTTGATGATGGTTTGTAGAAATAAAGAATTTCTTATATGGGTTACAGAATAAGGCAATGACTTGACCCATATATTATACAAGAGGATATATGTTCCATACATGAAATCACAGACATCAGAGAAAAACTTATAACTATGAGATATGTGTGAAAGGAGAAAATTATTCAGATGCACGTAATGAAACTAATTTTTCTGGGAACTTAATAGATATCATACACTTAGAGTACCTAGGATTGATCCACTTGAAAATCAAACTTTTTAGTGTGATTGGTGTGACCCTACGATTGGTAAAGGCACAAGAAGGAAAAATAATGGTATTATTGACGTTGTTGCATCGGGAAAATATTATAAATATGAATCTTTTATTTGTGGTAATAATTAATTTACTTTAATTATTATTAACTAGTATTTAAAATTAGTACATTATTACATAAATTATTGATGAATTCCATTTTAAATGCAGGTTCTCAAGCTGATCAAATTTGTTATATATCATATCCTTACACTAAACAACCAAAACACTTGTGGCTCAATGTTCTGAAAGCCAATCTGAGGGAAATATTTTGGGAACATATAAAGATAAAGAACCCAGTCTATTGCAATAGGAAAACGACGTTGATGTAGAATTCAATACAATTAGAGAGATTCTAGTGGAAAATTAGCAGATGGATCAAACTCAAGAGAAGATATTAATTTCGAAGTTGGAGATGTTAAACCAAAATATGAGTTTCTTTGTAATATATCAACTTCCGATGAAAATGAGGAAAATGATGATCAAGATCAATAAATTTTATGTTATAATATAAATGTATAATATGAAATGTATTTTTTTTATCATTTTTGCGACTACATTGTGACTAGAAAGATTTCTTCCAAAAATAGGAGTGATATCATAGTAGTCACGAAATTTTGTAATTGGTTTACAACTGCCAAAATTTGTGACTGATTTTCCCCTCCTCATGGTTTCGATAACAATGTAGTCACAAAATAGTCACAAAATTTCGTGATTGTTTTGCGATTGATTTGTCACTCCTCATAGTTTTGATAACAATGAAATCACAAAATAATCACTTCATTTTGACATTTATATATATTTTATTCACTTATGATATAGTATAGGTCATATAAATTAACCAAACCAATATAAAACTTCAATATACTAGAAAACAATTATAATATATACTGTTACTATTAGACAAATACAACCTATGTACTGCTTTTAATCAAACTATATCGTTTCAAATTAATCATATCTCTTATCAATTCAAATATTTTTAGTTATGTAATGATCAATGCTTTATAAATTGGACATATTTAAAAAAAAAAACAAAACCTGAATCGAATCTAACATATAAACTTTTAGAGCATATGCAATGGGAGATACCCAAAATGAGTATCTTAGCATTATAATAATACTAAATATTCTAAAACAAGAATTAAGAACTTCATGTAGATACTCAACAAAAAAAGTAGTTCCAATGGTAGAGTATCTTAAATTGAAAATTATGTTTCCATATTCAATCAATTTGATCAATCAATATCAAAATTGAGCTCATTCATACTATGAAAATCGAACTCAATCCAATTCCACATCCTATTCTAGCAATGCTTCAGTCGAAATCAATCCAATTCCACATCCTATTCTATCAATTCCTCAATGTATATAATTCTGGTTCCTATTCTATCAATGCTTCAGTATAATTCCAATTTGAAACACAAAATACCTTATTTTTGGTGTTTGTCTTATGCTTTCTTCTGCTTCAGTCTCCTCATTCTCATTCTCCATGCAGAGGAATTCAATCATCCTCAGTCTCCATGCAAAGGAATTATGACAAACGAGCAAACGAAATGACAATGCAGAGCATGAGTACTTATGCAGAACCAATCCAACACCAAATGACAACATCAATAAACAAAACCTAATGTAAATGACATAAAGAGATATATGTATTGGTCAGCAAACACAATCTATATCACAAAATGACATCAAGCAAACACAATCTATATCACAAGCCTTAACACTTCATCCATCAGTTCTGCATAAGGCACAAGTTTCTTTATATTCCAAACATTTCCATCAAACGGCATAAACTCAATGAACCGTACATTGATTGGCTTCTCACGGGTCAACTCCACAAAATCACATATCTCATCATCATTCAGTCCCCGCATCACAACACAATTCACCTATATGCAAAATCTCTCAACCATAAAAAACGGTTCTGCTGCAATAAAATGAAAACTAGGAAGGCATGTTTATATACCTTCACAGGATTGTATCCAAGAAAAATAGCGGAATCAATTGATTGCATAACCCTCTCTAGCCCTTTACACCGTTCTGTCAAAGATATCCGTAAGTAGGTATGCAAGCGACCAAATGAATCAATTAACATGTCAGAGACAGGATGGTCTTTTGTCTGATCAACTTGAGCTGCATGACTGTTATATGAACGACCACAAGTAGGTCTTGATAATGAGCTTGGCCCAATCTATTGAAGAAATTAGAATCAGTTAAGCATTGATTCTCTAGAAAATCACACTACATACATATTAAATTCATTACTAAGGTCATATTAAAATTCACCAGCTCTTAAATCTTTGAGAAAGCCAACAACCTTATCCCTTATGTTGATCAGGTAAAACCCATTCAACAATCATTCAAATCGAATAAATCATTTCAATTATGTAACTAACTTGAGTGGAGAAATAGAATTCCGTTCCAGAATTGAGATCACTTACCAAGAAAAAGCTGAAATTCTTGAAACCCATTTGCCAGACAGTGATTTTGGAAAGGTACCTCCTCATGGTAAACACTATAGAGAGAAGAGAAACGACCAAATGAGAATAAAACCTAATCTCAGTGTAAAACCACTACAAATCCAACAATTGATCCAACAATCGATCGAATTTAAGCAAAGAACACGCAGACTGAGATTGGAATCCAAATCTCGGTGCAAAACCTCTACAATCCAATACGATCTAGAAAGAAAAGAAACAAAACCGGAGAAAGTTTACCATGGCAAAGAGATTAGAATCCTTGGACCAAATTGGGTGATTTAGTGAAGCGTTGCTGAAAGGCATCGCTGAGATTGTGAGCGGGGTCGGTGGAGATGATGAGAACGGAGGAGTGAACACTGGCGAGAGTAATTGCGAGAATAGAATTGCCATTCAACACTCACGCGTCGGATCTAAACTTTCGCCAAAGTTTCTTCACGAAGAACCGGCTCTTCATTTCTAGAAACTGATAGACCTTATTTTATTATTTTTTAGGGACAAGATCCGCTGAAGAACCTAGCGTTGCGGATGGTCTTATATATTAATATGTAGTAATGAAATCAGAGTACCACAATGGGTTCTCCTCGTCTTACTGATACACGGTTTGATCCCAGGCGTAAATATTATTTTTAATTGATAAATGAGATAGGTAACATTAAAATTTAGTATTGATTTGGACCAATGAAATATACTAGCACACTAGTTCCTCAACACCCTTTTGATCCCTTCTTTTTTTTTGTCAACCCTTTGGATCCCTCTTAACATATCCATTTTGGATTCGATACCTTTATAATTTGAATCACCTATATGTTTAGTAGGTATTGATAGTTACCAATTTAATTACAATCGATCCAAACAAAGAGCATTAATTTTTTTTAATTGAAATCGCATTTTTGTGCTACAAATTTTCGACCACACAACATTGTTCAGTGTCAGCTTTGTGTCAGTAGTGTTGGCAGGCGGATGACCATGGAAACTCAACTTTTGGGAAGTAGTCACAATTTAGTCGCCAAAAGTACGACAACAATACCGCCAAAATATTTCATAGTCGCATATTGCTCTCAACATGATCGTATATTTTGCGAATGAAATATGACATTGTCATTTAAGAGAAGTTCAACCACTCTACTATGTTACTTGCAGTCACACTTCTTTGTGACATGTTTCAACAAATCAATATCCTTTCTCAGTTTGTTTTCTTCTTCTTTCATTTTCTCGGTAATTCTCTTCCTCTTTTAATTTATAGAGAATAAAAGCTTTCATTCTCTAACTATTTCTTTGATTTTCAGGTTATCATCATGAATGTCAAGAATAGAGAGGTCGAGGTTCATCTAGACCCTCTTTCAACCCGTTTCGGAGACAACCGATGCAATATACATGGACTCCTCAGTATATTCCTATATCGCTGGTCGGTTTTATCACCACTCCAAATCAAAAATAATTTGTGGTACAATTTGTTGGTACCTGGATCGTACCAGATCAAAGACCGGCTCAAGATCAGAATCAGCCCATTTAGAAAAGCGAAGAATCGGGCCCAACAACATAAGAGAGAAAGACGATCCACCAAAAAAAACGCGGACCCTCCAGAAGGAAACCGGGTCATCATCTCTTATAAATAAGGAACAGTGTCGTACGTCAAGGAGGACACGTTATTACTTTCGAGCTCGCTAGAGAGAGAAAGCAAATAGACTAGAGAGAGAGATAAAAGTAGAGAGTTGTCTTTGAGAGTCTGTTATTAGGTCCACGACGACCTCATTCTGTAACCCGACCTCGCTATCCGAGCTCGACTAGACGTCGAACATAGCTCGCGACCTCGCACACGGTCATTGCTAATAAACGTCGACCCGATCGGCTCCCATTTAGCGGGAACTCTCTGTCTTATTTACTTTACGCTTNATTTAGCGGGAACTCTCTGTCTTATTTACTTTACGCTTTATATTC
>OVAU01002919.1:0-11753 GCA_900406315.1 Biscutella laevigata subsp. laevigata
TACTTTTGAATATAAGAAATTAAAAATAAACCCGCGCAATGTGCGTGTAATTTCCTAGTATATTATAACCCGTACTATCTTAAAAAAACATACACAAATATATATATATAAAAAAACTTATATTTCTTTAATATGGATACATTACAAATAACAAAGAAGGTTTGTGAGTCAAACAAACAAAGAAGGTTTTATTGACATAATATATGACATAATATATTATGAGATACAAATAGGATTAAGATGTGTGAGTCAAACAAACAAAGAAGGTTTTATTGACCTTTGAGGAAATTTTTGCAAATTTTCTGCCAAATCTCTCTATCTGCTTCATTCTTCTCCAATGTTGCCTTTGACGTTTCCGCAAAGTCTTCCTGCATAATTACATTCCATCATTATAAATCTGTAACTATATACACAATATATACTAATGTGGGAGATTAAAGAAACAAACCGAAATGTGGCCTCCGGCAAGAACACGACCAATGATATCGAACAAGATATCACGGTTATACTCAGGATGTCCTTGAATGCATAAGAAGTTATCTTCTATTGAATACATTTCTACATCGTACATGTTTGAATACGCCAACAGTTTTGCATTTTCCGGTAGCTCTAAAACTTCATCTTGATGACATTTCATGATCCTAAGACTCGTCGGAACTTCCTCGCCGAAGTAATTTTCCGGTTTGATTGCTTCTTTCAAGATGGTTATGTTCTCAAGACAAAGTTGTGGGCCTTTCTTTGCTCTTCCTACTTTTCCTCCTTTGACTCTAGCTATTAGCTGTTATATTATCCAATCATTATATCAGTACTAGCTCATAGTAAAATAATCAGACGTGTTATTCAATTATACCATGTGTGAGCAACAACATCAAATTGTCAACTTCAAGCTCGGATTAAGAACCATTCAAAGAGCTACTCAAAAAAGTTATAATTATATAATTATATTCCTAGTTTATGAAGTAATCCAATTAAGATAAGACGTTACGTGTATAAAAAGGAATACAACCAAGAACCATTCAAAGAAAATCATTTTAATTTGACCTGCGACTTCAATTCGTTCGGATAATTTGGTTAGTCGGATAATTTGATTTGCAATTTCACCGAAATTAACCAAAATAGAAATGGTCCGGGTCAGTTATAGGATATTTTAAGATATTAAAATTTTATTGAAATTAACTGATTTTTTTGTTTAATGAAATAATTCAAATCTATTTGTGTAATTCAAATAATTTCGAATTGATTAAGTTCATGTATTGTCGGTTAATTCAATTTATTTTCAAAAATTTTATTTGGTGTTGGTTTAGTTTTGCTTTATTTTCTATTGTTATTTTTTAAAAATTGATTACTCGATCATTTCTGAATTGATTACCAAACATATTTTAATTTGTTTATGTTCGGTTATTGATTCAAAACCAAAGTAGAACCAAAACTCGGTTCAGAAATTTTGGTTCGGTTAGAGATAGCAGGCCTAATTATTTAATTTTAATAAATCTAAGGAAATGAGATTACCTGGTGGCCAAAACAGATACCGAGGACTTTCTTCTTCATGACATCAAGTTTCTTGATGATATCAGAGAGTTTCAAGATCCAATCAGTGTCTTGAAAGGCATCATTGGAGCTTCCACTGATAACAAAACCATCGTACTTCTCAAGATCCTTCTCGTCAGGAAACTCGCCGTCAATAACTCTGAAAGAGTCCCATTGCTCTCCTTCATCACCAAGCAAAGACACAAACACGTTATGGTATCCTCCGTACGTATTCTTAGCGAATTCCGAGTCTGGCGTCGCCAAAAACAATAGGTACTTCTTTTGCAGTTCAACCATTTTGATCTGAAAATTTGAGAGAGAGAATGATAGATGAGAGAAATCAAGTTTGTGTATTTTATAAGTCTTGTGGGGTTCACTATTCACATGAATGGTTTCGAAAGATTTCACGTTTATTTTTATGTATTTTTGGCTCAATTTGACTTTAGTTTAAACTTTTCATCAATATATCAAGCATTTTCTTTATTAGATTAGATTTCGTTGACTTTTATTTGTTATTTCAAAAAAATTGTGGTTTTGGTAGTGATCATAACGTTCTTAATATTATTGGTGTTGTTGTAGTAGCTCTTTCAGTCTAATTTTCAAGAATTAGTTTTATATTTGCCGATTTTGTTTATTTAAATTTTGTTCGCTTTCTTTTAAATCTTTGTTTCAATTTGAAGTAATCGATTTTGTATCGATAATATATAGTCTTCTAAAGTTTTGCTAATAAAAAAAGAAGACATGTTGTCATATTTTACTCCGTCGTTCGAGGAAGTGTTCTTGGCTTCTCAATTCAACTTTTAGGTTCCGGTCCCATTGAAACTGATCATGTCAACATTTAGCTGATATAATTATCAATTTACAAACGTAAGATTTTTTTATTGAAGTATATATTAGTTGCTTGACCTTTAGACCAGACTATGTATTGTCAAAATATTTTGCAATAATATATGTCAACTTTGGTTCCAAAAATATTATTTATTACATACCAATTGATCTATTTAATTTATATCTATAATCAGCTGAATATATAATATAATTATGATTGGAACCTTGTTATTTAATTGATTCTCAAAATTATAATGTTTTACAAAATATCTCAATTTTTTATAAATTATTATCCATCTAATAATCATAATTTTCTAAAATACAAAATTGTAACATTTTACTAAATCTCTTAATTTCTTTTAATTATTATCCACCAGATTATAATAATTTAAGAAAAATAATATTGTAATTGTAAATTCTAAACGCACATGAAATGAAATCTTATTTGCATTTTCGTGTTTAATCACCTTTACAGTAAGCATTATATACGTAGTAAGTGAAGGTCCAAAAGAAGAAGATATAATGGGCTTAAGTTATAAATATCTTGGCCCATTTAGCCAGACACTTCGAAGAGGAAACAATTTTTTTTTTTTTGGTTAACGTATAATTCTCGTAGATTGTGTTTCAGTCTTCGACTACTCTCAAATTAGAGAAAGATCTGATTCGAATGGTCCTGGAGAAGTAGTTTCTCTCTTTGATCCTTTGATCTGATCCCAATTGAAGGAGAAGAAGATGGGAATCCTCTTCTCGCAAATGTTTTCTTCTGTTTTCGGCAACAAAGAAGCTCGAATCCTCGTCCTCGGTCTTGACAATGCTGGAAAAACTACAATCCTCTGTAAATCTCTGCCTCCATTATTTGCATCTTGTCTCTCTCTATAGTCTCATTTTGGCAGTTAGATCACTAGGGTTTTCGATTTAACGTTTTGTGTTGCCTTGATTTTTTACTCGTCGTGATTTCCAGATCGGCTTCAGATGGGAGAAGTGGTCTCAACGATTCCTAGTATGTTTCTATCTCTCGACTTGTTTCTTTCGTCTGATCTAGTTGATATGAATTTGATGTTGTGATAATCGATTTTGCTTTCCATCTATCTGCAGCTATTGGATTCAACGTCGAGACTTTGCAATACAACAACATCAAGTTTCAGGTTTGGGATTTAGGTATGTTTCTAAGAATGTGTTTGATTGCGTAAATTGATTCATGTATTAAGCTTCAAATACGACGTACTAGGAAGGATTTTGATATAACCAAGTTTGAGATTCTCTTAGTTCATTAGTCTTGCTTCTATATTAGCAAATCTTCACACATTTGAATGATTGGAATGTATCTCTTTTTATGAATCACACAAACCCATAATCAAGAATTTTTTGAGTTTGACCCTTTAGTTGATTTCCTTTATGATACTGAGTAGTTACGGTTCATGTGGTTAGTATAATGGACAGTGTTTTTCGTTAGTAACTTCTTTGAGTGGTCTCGAAGAGGTAGACAAAAAAAATTATGATTGTTTGTATATCTATCTTGCTGTTTAGTGGATACTTACTTTGGATTGCTATTTGCGTTTCACATTTTGATATATAAAAATTGTTTGGTGTAACACAATACATTGTTTTCCTGTGACAGGTGGACAAACAAGCATCAGGTAGCTTATTGACCTCTTTTCTCATTTCTAGAAACGATGAAAATTGCATGTACTTTGATTGAAGGCATAAATAACATAAATGGCTCCATCGAGATTATATTGTCTGTGTGTTTTACCCAAATCTGTAATGGTTATTGTGACAGGCCATACTGGCGATGCTATTTCCCAAATACACAAGCAGTGATCTATGTTGTTGACTCAAGTGATACAGATAGAATCGGGGTTGCTAAAGAAGAGTTTCACGCAATTTTGGAGGTAATTTGATGTTGAAGCTTTCTCTTTGCATACTGTTGTATTATTTTCCTGACGGGCTTCTTACATCCAAAGACATCGAGGCAAAGCTTTCTCTGACGACGTATATAGGTTCAGTTTCTTGTCTAGGAATTGGTGTAGACGTTTAAATAAGTTTTCTCTTCAAGTATTCTTTAGTTTTCAAGCAAGCCTTATGATAGGTGACACAAAAATTAAAGAATCTAGGTTAGTGCCGGATTGGAACTTGGAAGAAAAAAGTAATCATTTCTCTCAATAGATCTCACGATATAACTTCCATTATGCAACAAAGCTTACTTGAGAGTAGATATGCCATTGTCAGAATTCAACTCTGAGTCTTGTGTTTTATAGGAAGAGGAACTGAAAGGTGCAATGGTTATGATATTTGCAAACAAACAGGTTAGTAGTATCTTAATTTTACCTCTTCAGATAAATTTTGGCTGAATTCATCTTGGTTTCTGTAGCTAAAAAGATGTTTAATATGTTTTGCATGCTTCTGATAAAATCTCTAACAATTTAGTATGTTGTTTCCTTACATCTCGACTAAACAGGATCTTCCTGGTGCACTGGATGCTGCGGCTGTAACAGAAGCCTTGGAGTTGCATAAGATAAAGAGTCGTCAGTGGGCAATCTTCAAAACTTGTGCTGTTAAAGGCGAGGGACTATTCGAGGGAATGGACTGGTAAAAGCACATTTTTCAACTTATATTCAGTCTAATCAATCTCACATGAACCATTTCTTTGTGGGTTTGTTCTGAAATATTGTTCTTGATCTTCAGGTTGAGTAACACGCTGAAGTCGGGAAGTGGCTAAAATTATCATTGTGCACGAATTAGTCATCCCTCATGAGTGTAACTTCGATCAATTTACTTATTGGTTTGTTTAGTGTTGACTTATCTTAGTTCTTCATCTATAAAGAGTTAAAATATCAATGACATGTTCCTTTTATGTTTTTCTTCTAAAAAGAAAAACTTAATACGGATTTGTGATTGAGACCCATACGGGTTATATCACCTTTTAACATGAAACCGCAACGAATCCAGACGTGATATTTTGACGACTTCGATTTTTTTTTTATTTCCGGCCTTATTATGACTTAAATTAAATTTCGAACCATCCCAGAAGATTTACATCAAAAAGACATAAATCTATATGAGAACACGTGCCCTTTGCCAATCCGCATGGCTATTCCTTGAACTAAGACTGAATATGAAGGAGCAGGAAGTGAGCAATGCTATGTCCGATGGATCTTCGGTCAAAATTGGCAAGTCCCGCGAGTTCGTCAACATCCCAATAAGTTCCAAAGAATTTGTGGCGAATATCGTATCCATCCTTTGTTGTTACATCAAGCAGTTCATCCATCATCACTCTCGTCTCAGGTGCCTAATGGCTATACCACCCAAGACCTGCGTAGTATCTGAATCATTCCATGACCCATAAAAATTACGAATTCGATTAATAAGCTCAAACTTATGCTCTTTGTTTAGAAAATGTATATTCAGTTTTAGAGGATAGTGTGAGTCATTGAATACATAACCTCGAAATTGATTTAATTCAATATACAACACCGACAGTCGTTGCTTTAAGAGATCGATTTGGACTTCGAACACATGTTATTGCGCCAAAGTAGATCTCAGTGGACCACTTACTTGATTTATATTGACTTACTCTCACTTTACTTATCAATAAAGCTTTTGAAATTCGCAAATAATAATTTTTTTTAAAAAAAAAAAAAAAAAAAAAAAAATTAATTTTAAAGGTTTTTNTTACACGTTAGTAATTCTCTACAACCAATTATTTGCTCATGTAGTGATAATATTTTTGAGCTTATTATTCCGTATGATGATGCTAATAAGTTATATTTTCTCATAAAACTACAAAAAGAAAAATGAAGAAGAAATTTTTTATTTTCCTTTTGCGAAAGTCCGTGAGAACATGGAATTGATAAATGCAACTTTACATGATGGAACCGGGCATAGTAGTCTGGTGGTAATGGACCCTCGGCTGAGGTACCCGCCATCACGAGTTCGATCCCGGCCACAGCGATTTAACATTATTACTGCTGGGGCTGGACCCCTTCGGGGGATATTTGGGAAACTGGATGCCCAGACACAAGAGATATCAAAAAAAAACTTTACATGATGGGTCCCAGTTTCTGTGAAACTTCAGTTCCTGCTTTCTCTATTTGGCTAAGGTTTGCTGACGTGTCATTTCTCTATTAGGTAATCTCAGATCTCCATGGACCCCACTTAACGCGTCCGACACAATAGTCACTTTCATGTAAGAGCCAAGACAAAAAAAGAAAGGCTGTCTCCATAACTATTCGTCTCTCTCTCTATAATTAAAAATTTTAAAATTATCACGAAATTTAGAGATAGAGAGAGAGAGAGAAGCATGTCTTCGAGACTGTGCGATTCGTGCAGATCAACGGCGGCGACACTGTTCTGCCGCGCAGACGCAGCGTTTCTCTGCGGTGAATGCGACGGGAAGATCCACACAGCGAACAAACTAGCTTCACGTCACGAACGTGTCTGGCTCTGTGAGGTCTGCGAGCAAGCTCCTGCACACGTCACGTGCAAAGCCGACGCTGCCTCGCTCTGCGTCACGTGCGATAGAGACATCCACTCAGCCAATCCACTTTCTCGCCGCCACGAGCGTGTTCCCGTCACGCCTTTCTACGACGCGCCGGGATCTGCCAAATCCGCCTGTTCGGTCAATTTCCTCGAGGAAGATGCTGACGTTGGCATGGAAGCTGCATCTTGGCTCTTACCTAATCCGAGTATGAAGGAAGGAGTTTTAATCCCTAATTTGTTTTCTGATTTGGATTATTCGGCGATGGATCCGAAAATGGAAGCTTCTGAGAATAGCTCCGGTAATGATGGAGTCGTTCCTGTGCAGCAGAACAAAAGCTCTCAAGCTCTGTTTCTCAACGATGATTACTTCAATTTCGATCTCTCAGCTTCCAAAACATTCCCACTCGGATTCAACCAAACTGTACGAATTGTCTCTCTCGCTCTCTTATTGAATCTGTATTTTCTTATTTAGCCTCCATTGAAAATGGAATTGTCAGATCTAGAAATCTAGTTATTGATCTGTTAGAGTTTTGAAATGTTAGGTTTCGTCGACATCTCTAGATGTACCGTTGGTGCCAGAAGGAGGAGCTACGGCAGAGATCTCAAACACGACGACGGTAACACCAGCTGTGCAGCTATCACCGGCGGAGAGAGAGGCTAGGGTAATGAGGTACAGAGAGAAGAGGAAGAATCGGAAATTCGTGAAGACGATTCGGTATGCGTCGCGTAAAGCCTACGCAGAGATGAGGCCAAGAATCAAAGGTCGTTTTGCTAAACGAACAGATTCAAGAGAAGACAATGGAGGAGACGTCGGAGTATACGGCGGATTCGGAATCGTCCCGAGTTTCTGACAATTTAATATCGTCAATGTATTTTTTTTTTTTGTCAACGTATCGTCAATGTATTAAACATTGTAGTATAGAAGATTATGATTATGGATAATGCTTATTTTGATCACGCGGTTATTAAATTATTACTTTTTACCCCTTCTATCCAATCAATAAATTCCACGATGACACGAAATGTAATTAAGAAAATTCGATAAGGAAAAACAAATATCCAAGGAAACAAAATTCAGTTCCAAACTTTAGGGTACAAGATTCAGGAAAATAATTTCACTTGTCTAAGAGATCCAAAGGGGGCAAAACAAATCTTACATTTATTCAACGACTTCCTCAGTGACATCAATAGGATCTTCAAATTCAACTTCTTTGGCTTCATATTCATCTTCTTCCTCATCACTGACTTCACCATCCCGAAGATTTTCTCTCTCAAGTTTCTCTTCTTCGTGCTGCAACTTCCACTTCATCACCCATTTCTCCCATTCTTCCTTCAGTGCCTTCCTCTTCTCTCTGTCTTGTTCACTCAATAGCAACGACACGTCTTGATCCTCTGCCTCATACTTCTTGCTGTATTTCTTCAGGTTCTTTGCTATCTCTTCTTCCTTCTCTGCAGACAAGAATGATGGTGGTCTTGGTCGCCAAGCCAACTGTAACCAGAGAAAAAAAAAAAAATACTTTTATCACACATCGCAATGGATGATGTTATATAGAGTAGAGACCATAATTTTGTTGCATACCTGGAAGAAATGGTCCTTCAGTATCCGGTAAAGCAAGGTCCCGTTGAAAGACCATATGCTGAACCCATTCTCCATTTCGTGGACTGATGTCACTGCGGTTGCAACGTACCTATGGAAGTAAAAAAAACAATGCAGGGAACATCACTTTCTCTGAAATTGGAACAAAGAGAAGAACTGATTTAGTTTCAAGGCAGTAGTACCTTCCCGTGGGGTCCCACTCAATATCAGTGGCCATGAAGTGTTCTGCTGTGGCCATTGTCTCAAGCTCATCCACGTTGAAAAATTCAAGCTGGCCATTGAATCCCTTCAACCCAGCAAGAATTATGTACTTGCCAGTGGGGGACCAGAAAAGGGCATTGGCTTGTTTGGCTTTCAAAGTACCGAGCTTTGAAACCCTTCCAGTGTTTTGTGCAGTCTTCATTGAGTAGAAACTGACATCTGGTCTTGGTTGGTCACCATGAATCACAGCAAACCTGTGACCCTTAGGCTCCCAAGCGAAAGCAATGATCTTGTCGTTCTTGTTGTCCAGCTCAAGAACCTCGATGGGAATATCTCTTTCTTTGATGCGGAAAAGCTCAAATCCGGAGTAAGTGCTCTTCTTTGTTTTCGTGTATCTATCAACCTTGACAGCAAGATACTCTCCACTACTCTGCCAGTACATCTTGCAGTCGCTCACACTGAAGAGATTCTTCTGCCTCAGCTCCACCTTGCTAGGGATTTGGACAAGAGCGACCTAAAGAAAGGGATATCAACATATGAATACCAAAAAAACTGGCAAAGAGACAAAGAAAATTGCAGATTTATGGCTGTTTATTTGCATTAGAACTAATAGAATCGTACCTTGGCAGGCTGGTTACCACCGCCTTGTTCAGGAACAAACAGTGAAAGGATGGAATCAGTAGGAGACCAACAGATGTCGACAACGTTATCAACCTTCATGGATTTCTTGTCTATAAGACTGAATGTCTCGGTCTCATAGACGGATATAGTGTTTTTGCTTAGCTTGGCAAAGTATTTATCATCTTTTCCACCAGCCCATCTGCAGAAACGTTTAACAAGATATCAACAAATGTACATAAAGGTGGAACAGAGGATACCTTTTGCCTGTGTATTTTTAGGAAATTCAAGTGCGGCTCAAGAAATTACCTGAAAACAGGCCAAGAGGCACCGGCAACACCACCAGGTCCTCCAATTGAAAATTCATCAGCACTACCCTTAAAATCTCTCATCATCCTCCCGGTTCTCACATCAAAGACCTTTATCTCTACTTTCTGAAAATTGGAAAGTCATCAGAATCCTTTGCATATATACGATAAACCAATAAAATTTGGGAAAAACAGAACAGATGAACTCACACTTGCATCCCGCGGGTTGCTAGGTTCTTGGCTATGGTAAGTAACCAAGTATTTCTCACCTGGTGAGAAATCAACTAGTTTTACCTACAACAGATTAAATAAAAAAAGTCAAACATCATGTCAACAGACGTTAAAAGGAAGCGCAACAGAGAATAGAAAGGAATGTCAGAACCATATTATGCTGGTAACGCATGAGACGGGTGAAGGTATCGGCACCACCCCAAACAGCTGCTCCCTGCTTGTGAAGTGTCACTAGGTATGTACCTAGAGGAGACCACTGCACATAACTCTCTGTCCAGAACTGCATAGGAAGTGAACGTCATTAATATAGATAACATTACATTTAATATTCTTCTAAACAATATCAAGTGTCAAGCATTGGATATACATAGTAAGATCCAAGTACTTACACTGCGCTTATGAACAGGTTCAGGCTTCTTCTGCCTAGCATCATTCCATAAAACTTCAGTATCAGGGCCAGAACGAATGACTAACTGATCCCGGGCTTTTTCATCAGTAAGCCACTTCTGCAAATTTTCCTGAAAATACAAACAACCATGTAAGTAACAAGGACAAGCACTTCAAAGGGTTGGATTGAATAAACAAATGTACATGCAATTAAAATTATTGATTAGTATCTATCAAATGCGTCGATTGGTCCTAATCCTAATGCAGCTGGCAAACACAACTATCTAATCATAGAACAGCCAAAATAGAGAAAGTGATGAAAAGTAAACATACCCCAGGCACATACGGCTTGGTTTGAGGAGGCTCCCATTCCTCCTTCACATTCATCAACCTGTCAAAGTCATCGAACATGTTCACGGCAAAGATGTGAGACCTGTCCAACTTGTAGCCATGAGTCTTTTCCTTAGCGTTTTGAGCTTCCTGCAAAGAACATAATATCGAGTCAAACTCTTAGCAAAAACTGGATCAAAAACATAAAAACAACAGTGCCCTCGACAACAGCTTAGTTATGTCTCCCTTCTAACAAGAGAAATAACGTGCAAAGCATATACATTGCTTACATAATATATTACTGCTTGGGCAAAATATATCTAACTAACTTAATAGAGACGAGAACAACCGAGACCTCAATATTAATATCAAAGATACTGACCTGAGGGGTATTGAACTCAATGAAACAGTATCCCAATGTCATCTTGGTATCAGGATCAACGGGCATCCACAGTCCTCTTTCCTTGATAACACCCAACTGGTTGTAAATTTTCTTGACAACACCTTCGAGCTTCTCAAACTTTTCCTTAGGAACAACAGGGAGGTGATCCACCACGATAATGTTACCAAATCCAGTGTCGAATTCTAACTGGTCATCGTGATAAACACCTTCATCATCACTATAATCACCATCACAGCAAAAAAAAAATGGCATAACGAATCGGTTTATTTGTTAACATACGAAACTGTGTAGCATTAAACTAAAGCATACTACTCGGAATATATAAATTTAAATCTCTTACAAAATTATAAAAATGAAAGCAGAAGATGAAAAGAGGCAGAGATCTAGAAGAAAACCTCACCTCACAATCCCAAAATCGTCTCCAGGAGGAAGTTGAACGGAATCTAGATTAACCTGAGACCAATCGATCCCTAACCGAGCCGCACGAGCATCAATTTCAATCTCCGCCATGATTTCAAAAGCTTCCAGCACGCAGTTTCTCGCTCCGTAGATATCGAGAGAGCAAATGGTTTTAGGAAGAAACTTGACCAGGAAGGAGAGAGTGTGTGGCTCTAGGGTTTTGGTCTTTAGTTTTCCTTTTTGCTTGAAGGATTACTGATAAGGCGATGAACACAAGACACTTTCAGATTTTGGGCCGAATTATTTTAAAAGCCCAACTAATTATACATAAAACGGTATCGTTTTGTCCAAAGTTTTCTATGGTGGAACGAGGACCAACGGTTACAAGCAACCATATGATGATCTCTTTAGGCTCCGAATGGTGACAGCGTACACAGCGTGCGTA
>OVAU01002920.1:0-11752 GCA_900406315.1 Biscutella laevigata subsp. laevigata
TGCAAATAGTTTAATTGTCCGTCGAAATCCGTCAAAAGTTTCTGACGGATTTTAACGAAATTTTCAAAAAATAGTAATATATTATATTCATGTTATCAATAGCCAATATANATTTAAAAAAATAATAATAATAATAATAATAATAAGTTAATATTTTTAAAAATTTAAGTTTACCAAAAAAAAACTACAAAAATAAGTCTGTGAACACGTACCTAGATCAATACAAAATGTTTGATTTGCGTGTTTGTTTCTTGCGGTTGTATCAATGTTTAGATTTACTCTCATGACATATTTATCTCTTGTTTCATAAAATAAAAGCGAAGTTGCAGAAGATGATGAGTGTGTCTGGGTACGAAGAGAAGGTTCCTACAAACATAAAAGAAGACAATGCGATAAAGCTAGCTAAAATTCTCCAAGAATTCGATTTGTTTGAGAAGGAAAGTTCTTGTCTCCTTGTAGAAACAAGGAAGTCATGAAATCAACAAATTAAATCTGAAAAAGAACAAAACAGATAAAATATTTCAGGTTTCTAAAACCATGTCTGAAGTTGATTATTTGATTTTGCAGGTTCGGAGGTTATGATGTGTTCTATTTTTAGTCGGTTTAGAGTTCATTCTCATTTATTTTGCATTAGTTTAGGTCGTACTTAGAGTCATTTAGGTCGCATTTGTATTGCATAATCATGTTTCAGGTGTGGAACCGAGCTTTGGTCGAAAAGCAGATACATGAAAATTTTTTTAGCATTTTTAAGACTGAAGGACACAAGACACTTTCATGGAGGTTGCACCGGCCGAGCCATACCGGTCTCAGTGAACGGCTAATACTGGTAAGGACCTCACCGGTACCATGACTAGTGACCATCAACAGACTGTTCCAGGAGCATCACACCGGTCAAGAGGCATCACTGGTACTATGACCGGTGTTGGAGAACAGGAACCCTATCCCGGTGGCAAGCATACTGGTCACAGCGACCGGTATCATGAAGAAATGATCAAGAAGCATCTGGATCGGCCAAGACGATCTACCAGAGCTGCTCGATCCAGCCAGTGCATAAAGGAGCCAGCTTAGATCGGCCACAAGGATCGACCAAGCCTGGCCGATCCAGAAAACCAAAGATCTCAACTTGGCTATATCGATCACAAGGATCGACCAAGCCTGGCCGATCCTGACCAAACCAGAAAGTCAAACTTGCGATTTTAGGGTTGACCAGCTCGTTTTCACCTCATTTCTCCTTCATATAAATACTCTCTTAAGTTCAAAACCCTAACGAGAGCCACTATTTCCATTTATAAGTTGTTCTTGACTTGGTAGTGTATGGATCTATCTTTTATTTGAAGTTTATTGAAGTTTTATTGCTTAATCTTGTTTCTTTTTACCAATCTCATCTTCTATCTCTCTTTTCTCCTAATCTCTCACTTTGATTTGTTATGAAATCCATTTTCCTCATGAGAATTTGTGATTTCTCCATGGATTGTGAGTAGTCATCTCCTAAGTGGGTGATTAGGTTAGATTAGAGAGATTTGTCTTATGATTTAGGTGTTTAGGGTTTAATGGTAACATTGTCTTCTACAATACGATGATCTTAATGCTAGAATATGTTTGGCCATCTTGTTCTAGATCTTAAGAAGTTACTAAGGCCGAGAGGTGCTAGTTAATTTCTGGATTTAAGTCTTATTGTTGTTTTAAAATGCCTATTTCAAGATTTTGTTTTAAGGTTTTAGAACGGTTGTATGGGATAAATTTTAATGCTTCATTTCATGCTTGCAATTTCAAGAGATTGAGTTTTGTGGTATGTTAGGACAGGGGTTCTTACCACGAGAGTGGACTTACCTAAATAAGGAATCCCTAGATCTAAGACTTATTAATTGAGTGAAATTAACACCTAGACTTAAGTCAAATTTCCTGAAATCAACTGCATGGTGACTTGCTTAGTTTCCTCGTTCTGAATTGTTAATTGCTTATTTTACTTGTCCTTACTGCATTCGACGTGTTATTATTGCTATTTACAGTTTTCATTAAGATTGTTTTAGTGACAGAAAAGCTCCTTGTGCTTAGACTTATTAGATGCTCTAGGAGATTTATTGATCTATTGCACTCCCGGATTGGTTCGACATTTACACCCACCATCTTAGCAACACCCTGAGTCATCTTTACTCCTATCTTCTAATCCATAGGAGTAAACGGGGTAAAGATCCTTTTATCAAATCGGCGATGTTGCCTAACTAGGATTTTATACTAGCAGTAGATCTTTTGTGTCTTTTAGGGACTAAGTTTTACTTTTTAAGTTACTAATTTTCTGCTTGTCTTTTCTTCTTGTGTTTCAGGTGTATGAACTTGCGTTCCAAAGGACCTTCAAACCTTATTCCAATTCAGGCAGATATCGGAGGGCTTGAACGTCATAACACAAGAGCAAGAAGAGAGGCAGAGAGATTACTCCATATCCAACGTCTCGATCTGGAGATGGAGTGTGCTCAAGATCAACCAGCTGAAGCTCAGATCCAACCACAACCCACCCAAGCAAATGTCCAGGTTCCTCAGGCTGCTACAATCGGTACTCACGATGCACCGAACACTCGGGGCCACATGATTGACATCCGCCCGCCAACGATTAACAACAACAACTTTAAGATCAGGACCAACCTCATCTCAATGATTCAAGGCAGTCAGTTTCATGGTTTACCAGGGAACGATCCATTGGGCCACCTCAACAAATTTGTCACATTATGCAGCACAATTCAGATCAACGGGGTTTCAGATGATGCTTTGAAGCTGCGCTTGTTCTCATTCTCTCTTGGCGGTGTTGCTCACCAATGGGAAGTCAGGCTTCCAAGGGACTCAATCACCACATGGGCTGATTGTAAGAAAGAGTTTGTTACAAAGTTCTTCTCTCCAACCTGGAGAGCGAACATCAGGAGTGAGATCTCATGATTCACTCATAAAGCTATGGAAAGCTTTGATGAAGCTTGGGACCGTTTCATCTCTTACACCATCAAGTGTCCACATCATGGGTTCATCAAGATTTGCTTGCTTAACACTTTCTTCAGGGGATTGACAGACAAGTTCTAGCTAGTTCTCACTACAACAAGTGGAGGAAACTTCCACAACTTAACAGCGGAACAGGGCATGCAGCTCATTGAGAACTTGGCTCAGAGTAGTAACACATACAGTGAAGACTATGACCGCTCCAACAGGGTGTGTGTGGACCCTAAGGATGATGGGTACAAGAGGCAGATACAGTCTCAAATGACAAGATAGACTGCTTGATCAGTGCACAACAAGTTATAGTGAACTTTGTGGGCAATGCAGATGAAGGTATCCAAGAGGATTACCAGATTGAAGAAGTTAACTACATAGGTAAACAGGGCTACAGACCTACTTACACCAACTACCAAGCCAACCCAAACCTCTAATACCGCAGCAACAACGTCGCGAACCCTCATATCAGGTGTATCAAGTTCAGCGACCGGTTCAGAACCAAGGCTATCACCATCAGGGTTACCAGAACTGTCCCTAGTATCAGACTCAGAACTATCAGACTAGACCTCTAGGGTTTTAGACTAGACCTCCAGGGTTTCAGACTACTCAGCCTATGCAACAAGAATACTCAGGAAATGTTGCACATGTCATCTTTAAGGAAGATCAGGCCAACGCCATGCTTCGCCAACTAATTGATGGCCAGACAAAGAACAACATTGATTTTGCTACTTGCAAGAAAGAGATTAACGTTAAGGTGGATCACTTCTATAGTGATCTGAATGGGAAAGTGGAGTTCATGTCTTCTCACTTGAAGGCTTCATCTTCCAAGCGCCCATTGGACCTCTTCCTGGCAAGACAGAGTCTCCAAAGAAGGAGTATGCTAATGTGATATCTACCCTTACACTTATCGAGGACAATAGTGTTCAAGTTGGGGGGTCCTCTAAAGCCAAGGAAGACGAGAGCCAAGGAAAGGCTAAGATCTCAGAAAGACAACTTGAGATGTATATACCTAAGATCCCTTTCCCAGGTCGCCTGTTTGCTAAGCTCCAAGCTGAGATTATTGATGATATCAGGGACACAAAGCTTAGACTGTCAGAGATGAAGGCATTGTTAACCAACCCGAATTATACCGAGGAGTTAAGGGCAAATCTTGAGGTTCAGATCAGCAAGTTTGAAAAAGCAACAAGGGACCTTGATGAGCTTCCCTTAATCACCAATCCCTCTGGTATGTCATCTCCTATTGAGACAGATACGACTAAGTTAGCGGATCCAGGGAGTTTCACTTTACCCTGCACCTTGCATTCTTTTAAATTTGATGATTGCTTGTATGATTTAGGTGCTAGCGTGAACTCATGGCTTTCTCTGTGGCTAAATAACTATGCTTCTCTTATTTTGATCCATGCAAGTTTACATTGGTTATAGCAGACACGTCACTAAAGAGACCAATTGGAATGCTCACCAACTTACCCATCAAGTTGTAGGGCGTCGAGATTCCCACCGACTTTGTTGTTCTGTGAATGGACAAGGAACTAAAGAACCCACTTGGGCATCCTTTCTTGGCCTCCACTGGAGCGACCATATACGTGAAGAGCGGAGTCGTGAAGCTGGATCTGGGTAGTCAAGGAATTCAAGTCTACAAGTCTACACGTTCATCAGAAGGTGATCAAGATAAGGAGCATGCATATGTGCTTGGATTTCAAGAGGAAGAGGATCTGGATGAATCTTCTGCTAGCAATGGTCATACTAGCTCAAGAGGAATTGAAGAGGATATCCCATGGTGGGAGTATACTTTAAAGCCAAATGGATTTCGGGATGTCACATGTCACTTGGATCCATGATGCTACTACATTCGAATTAGCATAGTAGGGTTTCGGTTGAAGCGAGTTTTGTGTGACATGAGCTCGTCAGTGAACGTTATGGGCAGTCACTTGTGTGAACATCTGGATCTTGTTCAATCCCCTTGTCATGATATGTATTTGGAAAGCTACACAGGGTCCTATATCTCTCCTACAGGGATGCTCTCATGCGTTGGCANTTTCAATCCCCTTGTCATGATATGTATTTGGAAAGCTACACATGGTCCTATATCTCTCCTACAGGGATGCTCTCATGCGTTGGCATTCCAGTGCAACGTTCATTGGTCAACACCGACTTCTATGTGCTTGACCCATCTATGATAAAGATTGGTGTCATAGTGCTTGGGAGACAGTTTCTGAAGGATGCAGGAGGAACTATTGACTTTCGCCACAATGGCTTAATGCTAGGGAATGTGGATCATGAAGGGAACTATTTCCCTGTGGGTACCATCATGAGTAACCTTGCGATCTAACTGCCAAGGCCTACCTAACGAATGCTTGTTGGTGTAACCATCATGAGTAACCTTGTGATCTAACTGCTAAGGCCTACCTAACAACACATGACTCGATCCCATAGGCAGCACGTCGCACATCACCTCGTCCTCATACTTACCAGTCGACAAAGACAGCTTAACCTGATGAGAAACAGCTGGAGACCCGCTCTCATTCAACCATTGCAGCTTATACGGTCTAAGATGTGGTATCTTTTCAAGTTGTAGCTTTTGAACCATGATCTCACTCGCAGCATTGGTGCAGCTACCTCCATCGGTGATGAGACTGCAAACCTTTCCTTTGACGAAGCATCGAGTGTGGAAGAGATTCTCGCGCTGGCATTGCTCTTCAGGCTGATTCTACACACTCAAAACACGTCTTCCAACCAGCATCTCTCCTACTGCCATAACCTCTCCCTCTTCTTCTGGACCTGATTCAGACTCATCTTCTTCTTGAGGAACAATCTCTCCTCCTTCATGCAATAGAAACAATTTCCTGTTAGAACATTCACGAGAATAATGTCCCACACCTTGGCATTTGAAGCAGCGTGTGTTGCTCTGGTTGTTTCCACTCCTAGGTTGGTTGTTTCCATTCCTCGGCTTGAATTCAGGCTTCACTTCTTCTTTGACAGATACAAAAGTCGGTTTAGTGTCCTTTGCCTCGGCTGGGTTGATGAGATCCCTCGGTTTAGTCACATTAGGCATGTATGTGGATCTGGTATGGCGCCTCTTGAGTTGTGACTCAATCAATTCGGCCTTATGCACCATCTCTAATATTTCCTCGTAATTATGTAGTTCCACTTGGTCCTGAATATCCCTGTTAAGACCACCAAGAAATCTATACATAATCATTTCACTCCCTTCATTCAGATCAACCAAATGAGGAGAACTTCCAGCTTCTGATAGTAGTCTCTGACAAACTTAGTCTCTTGCACAAGTTGTTTGAGCTTGCTAAGAACTTCTCTCTGATAGTGAGTTGGTACAAACTTTCTTCGCATATGCATAACCAGCTGCTCCCAGGTGATTATCGGACGAGCTCCAGTTCGTTCTCTAGCAATTTCTAACTGTTCCCACCATAGCAGGGCGTAGTCATTGAACTCTAAAACTGTTATCTTCACCTAGTTGAGTCCATAAGTGTCTTGAACCAGAAAATCCGACTCCATATTTCTTTCCCAGTCAAGATAGACCTCAGGATCATTGGTACCATAAAACGCTGGAAACTTGATCTTGATGTGCATGAGCTGTTGACGAGTTGGGTCATACTCTCGGCCTCTGTCTCTTCTAACTGTTCTCTTGTTATGATCAGAATAGCCCATATATTCTTCTTCTTCGTCTGTAGACTGATGCATACGAACTCGCTACCCGCAAGCATGGTCTCTCTAGACCGAAGTCGAGGTGCTCTCGGTCTTAGAACCCGTGGTTCTTCTCGGTTATGCTCAAGAGGAGACTGATGAGAGTTGAAGATTGTCTCTTCTTTCCATGCGCATTCTGTTATCAGCTCTTGGAGATGGTAGACGCTTAGACGGTCTTTTGCTTGGAGCTGTTATACCCATTCCTTTGGCAATGCGCACTGCTTCGGATGGCGTAGGTGTATGAGAGTCCTCACTGTCCGATGACTGAGTTCCTTTCTTTCTGGACAGACTCATCTTCTGCTCTATCTTGCTTTGCAAATATTCAACCTTGTTTTCTAGTTGTTTTGCTAAGTGAGTCGCAAGGTTCTTGCTTTCTTCGCTAAATTTCTTTTTTTGCTGAATTTCTGAGCTATCAGCTGAGTTATGGCTTTCAGAGCCTGAGCTGGAAGCTCCATGGTACCTGAAAGAAATCAAACCAACTGAAGTAAGTGTGTTCTTCTAGAATAAAATATCGATCAGAATCAATATCATAAACAAAAAAAAACACAAAAAGGAAACTCGAACAAAAGAAGAAACCCGAACTAAAAAAGGAAACTTTCTGAAACAAAAAGTTTATAAAAAATGAAAATTTCTAAAACAGGAAACTTGAACCAAAAATGAAACTTTATGAAAAAAGAAACCCGAACTAAAAAAGAAACTCAACAAAAAGGAAACAAATCTAACAACCCTAACCGAAAAATCAAACCAGAAAATCTAATTAAAATTTCTAACCGAAAAAATTCAAACTAGAAAATCTAATTAAACCGAAAATCTAATTAAACCTAACCTGGATCAAAAAAGAAAATCAGAAAATGTAAGCTAACATACACGTGATGCAGCAGACACAAAACTAACTTAATTGATTAATGTAACACTAACAAATCTAACTACACGATCAGATGACAAAATCCTAAACGAACAACCCTAATAACACGATCAGCAGAGACAACAAGCAATAAAGAGAATATCTGCAGCTAACCTAATCGCACAAACCCAACCTAATCAGATTAAACTAGTAATAACAAACCTACATACCCTAATGCACGATCAAAACACACCAAACAAAATCCAGAAAACAATAAACCTTAAACAGATAAAATCAGTCACGCAAAGAAATATAAGAGTGACAGAAATTGCTTAGCTTTTGGTTCACAGTCGGCTTTGATACCACCTGATGCGATCCTAGATCAATCTGAAGCAAATGCACTAGAAACTGATATGAAAACCAAAGAATAGGAACGATGATGATGATAATGGAAAGAGATTGACGTGAGGATGGTGATGATGGCGTGATGGATTGATAGAAAGAGATTCACGTGGAGTCTGGCTGAGTAATACTCTAGGGTTTTCCACTTATTTAAAGAGAGAAAATCCAAGAGAAAAGCCCAAAAAAATAAAACAACATATAGTTTAAGTCTGAAAAACAACAAGGCCTTTAAGCCCAATAAGCCCAAAACGCCATTTGTACTAGAATCAGAGTGATTCAGTACTCTCCCAAGTAGCAATCTCAGGCAGCTCGATGTAGTAATGATTTTGCCTCGTCAAAAATCTTGTTGAAGAACCTCCTACCTTCCAAAATCCTCAGCTAAGGAAAAGAGTACAGAACCATCGCTTAGTTACCTAGTGATCATTATCGGGTTCTTCAGTCTTGAAGCTTGAAACATCGAATGCACAAGCTTCAGCTTCATTTGGATCGAACAGTCCTGAGCTTTTGAGTGCATGAACTCCCTTGTCCAGCTCCCTAGCTCTAGCACGTGTGATCCTTCCATCGATCTCTGGTTCTTCCTCCTCTGAGCTGGTCAAAATCACATCAGCACACATTTTCGTGATATGTGGGTGGTGATAGCCCTTGACTAGCTATATAGCGAGCAGGACATTCTCCAACAGAAGCCTGCCCTTCACAAACGCAGTTTGATTCGGAGCAATGAACTTTGGGTGAAAGACCTGAAGGCGGTTTGCCATAATCTTGGAGATGACTTTGTATATGATATTGCAGCAAGATATCGACCGATAATCTTTCATCAAAACCGCGCCTACGCGCTTGGGGGTGAGAGCAAGAATGGTCGCATTGGTGCCCTTTGGAAGATAACCTGTAGCAAAGAAAGACTGCACAACAATGATAAAGTCAGAACCCAAAACAGGCCACACATTCTTATAAAATTCCAGAGTATAACCATCAGGCCTCGCTCGCCTTATTCTCTGGCATATAGAACAGAAAATGCTTAATCTCCTCTAGAGTGACAATGGCAATCAACGAGCGACCAATATCCTGTGAGCACCGATATGGAAATAGATCTTGTAAGACAGCAAGAGGTACCTCATAAAAGAGTCACCTGCTTCAGACGTGGAAAAAGAGTCCCCTAGAGTGATCGGAGCAGCCTCGTAAGCTGAATATGTCCCCTGGAGTGATCGGAGCAGCCGTCTGCTTCATACGTGGAAAAAGAGTCCAGGAATAAATGATACCAATGTTGATTGATAAGCGCTCTATCTATCTTGGTGTTGATCGGATCACCAGCCCGACGATTAGACCACGCAAAGAGTGGCCCATGAAAGCGCAGTTCCGAGAGTGAACATGATGCTAGACAAGCACCAAAATCCCGTGACCCTTGGGAGCAAGGGCGTTGTAAAGAATGCTATGAGGATGCTAAAACTTCATTATAGTCTCCCATGAGTAACCATGGCTTCCCGTTGAGAAGCGGGGAAACAGAGTGAGAACGCAAGATTTCCTAAAGAGAACCTCGCTCCGGAGCAGTGTTTGTTGCATAGATAAAAGAACAGAAGAAATTAGCATCCNGAGTGAGAACGCAAGATTTCCTAAAGAGAACCTCGCTCCGGAGCGGTGTTTGTTGCATAGATAAAAGAACAGAAGAAATTAGCATCCATACTCGGGATAGTAATCAAGCAAGTGATAACCTGAGAAAACATAAAGACTGGAGTAAGATGAACTCTAACGCTCTAGACAACCTAGATACGTCCAAGTTCATGATGACCATAGTTGAATAAAGTAGACTAGTTCCTGAAAACCAAGGTACAAATAGCCTGAGCACCAGATTCCTGAACTATAATCTCCAGAATACATCCAAATAGAGAATCAATGGATGTCACCCATTGTCTAACAACCGTATGTATCCTGGGTGAATTGAAACCACGGATATTCCAAAAGAAACTGGACATCAGTGAATGCTCTTAAGAGCTTCTTTATCAGAGGTCTTGGAACGAGTATTGCGTACTACCAAAGTGGCGGTAGCTGTATTATTTTTCTTTCTATTCTTCTAAGTCGATTTAGCCGTATTCGAAGCGGGACGGGGAGGCGCAAAGGGACTGATCCGGAGGGATAGCTCTCGACCAACCTGACTTACCCGGTGAAACGGACTCCAGCCATCATCTTGCTATGTGCTCGCTGCACCCGAAGTAGAGCTGCCCGATATATCGATGGAGTTGGAAGATTCCTCGACCACGACAGACTTTGCATTCGCTAGGTCTGAATCTCCAACCACAGTCGGAGGAAGAGCAGCACACATTGGTGGATCAAACACCAGGGTCGTAGATATAGCCGGAGCCACGAAGGAGCTGTCAATAATAGCTAAATGTGCTTTACCCCAAGTCTCAACAGCAGAGGCGGCATCATCGCGTACTGAATCTATCATACCCAGTGTAAAAGCAGAGGCGGCATCATCGCGTATTGAATCCATCATACCTAGTGCAGAAGCAGAGGCGGCAACAACACGTACCTCTGCAGGAGGGTTTGGTGACGGCAAATCAACTTGTTAAGGTACAGAAGCAGCAGTAGGAGGCGCTATAACCGACCTACGTAAGCCATTCAAGGAAGCGAGTAAATTTCGACCAGCAACATCAACTCCAATAGTGTTCGTGCCTAGATCTTTTGCAAGACCTAGGATATCAGCTCGTGGCTCGCATGGTGGACGCGAGCGACACTCCTCCAATGCATGACCCCACTTACTGCATTTACTGCAATATGCCGGTAACCAAGGATAGCGAACACCAATCAACACCGGCGGCTCCAACTGAGCAACATGTATTTGACGAACCAAAGGTTTGGTAAGATCCAATTCCACATCAGAGCAAGCTTCAGTTGTAGCATGAAGGCGTTTCGGGTCACCCACGTGACTAACCAACCAAGACCAATGTCGGAATACAACCTGAGAGGAACATTCTCAAAATCCACCCAAAGAGGAATTGGTCGAAGAGCACGCTGTTCGACGTCAACACATGTCGGGGTCCATTCAGTAACAACAACACCAACACCAGCGAGATTCAATAGGCGCCAACGAAGAACGCGAGAACGCATTGACTGATCCAATATTCGAAACTTCATAGTTTGAGCGTCGATCACTTCGACATCAATTTTTTGGGATTTCGAATTTGAAACCCAAATGTTATTCACAATCATGTGAATCTTAACTATATGAGGCGCAACATCAAGGAACCGACCAATCAAGAAGTTCTTTCATAGTGGTGGAGTATTAAGAAGATCTTCTGGAATTACCGATGAGGCAACTCCATCAACGAGGGTCAAGTCCGTTGCAGGGAACTTATTCAAAGCATTAGTTGAGACTCGGCGATCCAAGGATTGAGCACCATGAGGAGCTAAAGGCCGTTTAGCAGTAGAAGAAGTAAGAACTTCTTTTCCTGGCCGTTGGACAAAGGGAGGGTCTGTTGATGGGAGAATGTTTTGATTGGGGGCAGGGTCATCAGTCAAGTCCGGAGCAGCGGGTGATTTATGTGGCGAAGTGGTGGAGATCAGCGGGAGGGCTGGAAAGTCCTCGAGCGCAGGCACAAGAGGACGAGCCAAAGTGTCACAGCCTGAGTCGTGCGCGAGGGGGAACTGAGCTTGGTCTTAAGGAGACACTAGTTTCTGGATCATAGGACTAGCAGGACAGTCGTTTGTCATCGCCGGAGCGGAGGAAGCCACCGACGACGTTGATGTGTNCGGCATGACGCAGGAGATAGCAGAACATGACAGTCGTTTGTCATCGTTTTCGTTTTTTTGGATTTTTTCATCCATACTTCATAACAA
>OVAU01002922.1:0-11751 GCA_900406315.1 Biscutella laevigata subsp. laevigata
GAGAACCCGTTCAACCGAAGGTATACAACACAAGTCTATCAAACTGGTGCGTCGTGACTTCCAGCCCCTGTATTCGAATTCTTGTTCGCTCTATTTCTTCACGATACGACGCCGTTTAGCGAATGACGAACCATAGCTGAGGTTTTCTTGAATACGAGGCGTACATTGAGAGCTCAAGCAGAACGCACTCGTCTTTACCGATTCAATTTAGGGTTCTCTTTCTTACCTACCACCTTCAACTGCCAAATCTCCCGCGAACAAGATCGTCAAAACCCAGAAATCCCAAATCGCAACCCTCGAGATCTCTTATTCGCCAACTGAGGGACAGACGGTTTGCCGAATTCTTTGTCCGTGGGAACCCGGTGTTTCAACCAACAGCGACAGTGGCGGAGACGAAAAATCAACGCCTCGCGCGGGAGGCAAGAGAGAGAGCGGAGAAAGAAGCTCAAGAATTAGCTAAAATGACCGTCGACTCTTCGAATTCAGGGGAATCGGGGATTGGGAAAGGCGAGGAGTGCAGCGCTATAACGGAGGACGCTCCGAACTGGGCTCGTATTACGATGGCGGCGATCGCCGACCATGAAGGTAGAACAGAGGATAGGCTTCGTCAGTTCGAAGCTTCAGTTGTTGCGTCGGTCTCCACGGCTATCACCGCCACATTCAAAGAACGTGACGCACGGCTTCCATGAGACTCACCGACGGGGAAAATCAGCCTGCGATGGCAAAACAGAACACAGGAAAAGCTCTGGCCCATCCGCCTCAGGATGTTCGAATCCCAACAATGGATCCGATGTATGGTACCAAACCGTTGCACCTAATGGGTCACGCTCCGCCTCAACCGCAGCAGGTAAGTATCTCTCTTCTGGAACCAAGCAGTAGCAATAGGAAGACAGACTATCACACTTTTACAGAACAAGGTGAACATGTAGGTAATGTAGATTGTCAAGGACCGACTGGTTTCGTTCGACAGGGAAATAGTGAACTTGTTAGACGAACAGAACATAGGGAGCATTATGATAGACCTGGCACTAGGAATGTTAGGGAATTTAACGATAGGATAGATCAGAGAGACTATTATGAGCGAAGGGAACTTAGGGATAATAGATTCACTGATACTAGGGACCGCATGTTAAACCGGATTAGTATGCCTACTTGCAATATAGACGACATATATGGCTGGTTGTCTTTGGCATAACGTTTTTTCAGGATTGGTCATCATGCCGAGAGGGACAGATTAAACATCATCTCTATGAGCTTGGAAGGCGCAGTTCTAGGCTGGTTTAATAGTGAAATGAAGTACTACCCCTTCGCTGACTGGTGGGATTTCAAGGAGAGGTTAATCTCTCGGTTCAGTAAGACCATAACACGCACTCCGAAACAAATGTTCTTTGCAGTGCAGCAGTCTACATCAGCAGAGGCTTACATTGAAGAATTTGAGAAACTTTTATCCTTGACACATGGGTTGGATGCTGAAACAATAGAGGGTGTTTTTATGAACGGCTTAACACTGGCAATGCGAGAAGTGGTTGACATGACAAAACCGGTAGACTTAACTGAGATGAAGAAAACGACTAGACAAATGGAGAGAGGTTCGCTTTTCAAGGCCTTTTGTCAAGATAAAGTCAAGACTGCGCAGCACCAACATTATTTCGCCAAACCAACGTATTGGAGACCTAGTCCGAGTGGTACCCCGACACCAGCACAGCCAACAAAACCGTGGATTCCCGGCAGTGCCCGACCGCAACTCCACCTGACTGAGGCAGAGAGACAAGATAGACGCAGCAAAGGGTTATGTTTCAAATGCGATGCAAAGTGGTTTCGGGGCCATGACTGTGCCAATAAAGAATTGAAGGTCATTACATTGTTGAATGGATATGAAGTTGAACTGTTGGATTATGATCAGGAGGAGGTAGAGGCCTGCCAACCGGAACCGGCTTTGATGGTTCTCTCTTTAGGGTCCTTTCTGGGTACTAATACACCAAAGACAACAAAGGTTCGAGGTCACATCGGGAGGACAAAAGTAGTCATTATTGCTCCTAACATTGTCACCAAAGCGAAACTTGGGTCGCACCCATCCTCTACGATTGATGTCGTTCTCGGCAGTAGGGTCTCTGTAAAGGATTTTGGGGTTTGTAAGGCAGTCGATTTCGAGATGGCCGGTTTACACTTCAACACAGACTTCATATCTCTCGAATTGGGCAGTGCGGACGTAATCTTGGGCATACAATGGTTGGAAACATTGGGGAAGTTTCTCGTGGACTGGAAGCGTCAGGAAATTACTTTCACATATCAGAATAGGGAAGTCACAGTTTGTGGGGATCCGACTATTCACTCACAGTTAACAATGTGCACGTTGACGCCTACATTCAAATCGCAGTCATCAATCCTCCTGGCTACTACTGATCTTACCGAGGCCTCAATGTTCCCTTCCATCAGAACGGTCTTGCAACAGTTTGCTGCTGTGTTTGACTTACCGCATGGTCTCCCACTGCTCTGTGGCCATGAGCACTCGATCCGATTACTACCTGGTACAGGGCCGGTGTTAGTCTGCCCTTTTGGCTATCCCCACGCAATCAAGGCCGCAATGGAAGAACTAGTTCTTGAGATGTTGACTGCCGGAACTGTCCGCCCAAACAGAAGCCCGTTTTCTAGCCCGGCCTTATTAGTTCGTAAGAAGGAAAGAAGTTGGCGGTTTTGTGTTGATTATAGAGCTCTCAACAGAGTGCCCATCCCTGACAGGTTCCCAATACCAGTCATCGATCAGCTCATGGATGAATTGAACGGAGCAACGGTCTTCACGAAGCTGGATCTTCGCGCTGGGTATCATCAGATACGGATGTCTCCCTTAGACATTGAAAAGACCGCTTTCCGTACACATGAAGGGCACTATGAGTTCATAGTCATGCCTTTCGGCTTATCGAATGCACCGACGACATTTCAGGCGTTGATGAACTCAGTTTTTAAACCTTTTTGCGTAAATTTGTCCTGGTTTTCTTTGACGACATTTTGATCTATAGCACTAACCTGGATGAACATATCCAGCATCTGACTTTAGTTTTGAGTGTTTTCCAGGAGCACCACCTCTTTGCCAATCAGAAGAAATGTTTATTTGCGCAACCACATGTGGAATATCTTGGACATGTCATTTCTGCCAAGGGTGTCGCCACGGACCCTGAAAAAACCCGAGCGATGAAGGACTGGCCGACGCCGAAGACGGTAAAGGCTTTACGGGGATTCTTGGGTCTCACGGGATATTATCGACGCTTCGTCAAGGACTACGGCCTTAAAGCTCGCCCCCTCACTAGTTTGCTAAAAAAGGATCAGTTCGAGTGGTCTTCTGAAGCACAAGTGGCGTTCGATCAACTGAAGGATGCTATGTGCTCTACCCCAGTGTTGGCTTTACCAGACTTTGATGACGTCTTTATCATCGAGTCGGATGCCTCAGGAGTTGTCTTAGGCATTGTCTTGATGCAACGAAAGCGACCCATTGCTTATTTTAGCCACGGTCTAACGTTAAGAGAGTAGCTGAAGTCGATCTATGAGACAGAGCTTATGGCCATAGTCTTGGCAATACAAAAATGGCGTCATTACCTGCTAGGTCGTCATTTTATTGTTCACACCGATCAGAAGAGCTTGAAATTCTTGCTGGACCAGAGGGAGTGTCCCTGGAATATCAAAAATGGTTGACACGTTTGTTAGGTTACTCATTCGATATTGTTTACAAGGCTGGGGTGGAGAATCGCGCCGCGGATGGGCTGTCGAGAAGAGAGCATGCTGAGACCAAGGTGACAATGCTGTCCGTTTTGGCTGTAACTATTCCCCAGGCCGTCCAGACAGAGGAATTGTTTGCGGAAATAGACGCTGACCCTATACTCACGGCTCGTAAGGCAGAGATCTTAGGAGGCGAATCAGCTAACGGCAAATATTCAGTGGTGGAGGGCCGTTTGTTCTACAAGAATCGTTTGGTAATTCCGATGACGTCTCGTTTCATACCATTGATTTTATCCGAATTTCACTCAGGACAAGTCGGAGGCCATTCTGGTGTGCTCCGCACTTTAAAAAGAATCCAACAATGTGTACATTGGGCGGATATGCGTAAGACAGTTGAAAAATATGTAGCAGAGTGCCTGATCTGCCAAACACATAACTACTCTACACTTACACCAGCAGGTCTCCTCCAACCTTTGCCAATACCGACGAGTATTTGGTCTGACATCAGCATGGACTTCATTGAAAGACTGCCATTGTCCTTGGGTTTTAATGTGATCTTTGTAGTCAGGCTGAGCAAGTACGCTCATTTTATTGGGTTGTGTCACCCCTTCACAACCAAGGATGTAGCAGTCCGGTTTACTCAGGAGATCGTGCGCTTACACGAGTTTTCTTCGTCGATCGTGTCTGACAGGGATCGGATTTTTCTGAGCAATTTTTGGACTGAGACATTTCGGGTGGCTGGAACGAAGTTGAAGTTCAGCTCGGCTTTCCATCCCCAAACAGACGGACAAACGGAAGTCGTCAACCGCACACTGGAGACTTACCTCCGCTATCTCACTTCGGAGCACCCATGAACTTGGGCTCGTTATATCGCATGGGCAGAACTTTGGTACAATATAGCTTATCACTCTGCGATCAAGACAACTCCTTTCCATGCGGTCTACGGCCGTGCCCCTCCTCAGCTCTTACGATTTGAAACAAGGTCAACTTCTAATTTTGAATTGGAAACCTTGCTGCTTGATAGGGATACAATGCTTTCTTCTATCAAAGCTCATCTCTTGCATGCTCAACAGGCCATGAAGAACAACGCTTACAAGAAGCGAAGGGATTTGGAATTTGAGGTTGGTAACATGGTCTTTCTAAAACTGCGGCCTTACAGGCAGAAATCTGTTGCTAAACGCATCTGCCACAAGTTGTCGGCTCGTTATTATGGACCTTTTACAGTCATGGAAAAGATTGGCAAAGTGGCTTACCGATTGCAGCTGCCGGCGTCCTCGAAAATCCATCCCGTTTTCCACGTTTCACATCTCAAACCGGTCTTAGGAGCAAATCACATTGTCAATCCTCTCCCTGCAACATTATCAGAGTCAGCTGAATTCGTGGTGGAGCCAGAGTTACTGCTACAAACTAGACATGATCCGCAGGGGCACTTAGAGGTTCTGGTCCAGTGGAAGGGGTTGTCGCAGCATGAATCGACATGGAAGAAGTGGAACGAACTGAAGCACCAGTTTCCGGATTTCCAGCTTGAGGACAAGCTGGCTTTCAAAGCGGGCGATATTGATGGGCTCCATAATGTGTACACTCGCCGCAAGCACCATAAACTGGAAGGTAAGTAGTTGGTAAGGTTGGTGGTTATATTGCAGTTAGTAAATTAAGTTGTTTTAGGACTTGGTTATAAATTCAGACTTGGCTATATAAAGGTCTGGATTAGTTTAGATTAATTATCTTGGAAGTTTAGGAGTTTCTTGGAGACTCTTGAATAGAGAAGAAAGAAAGCAGAGAACTGGGTCAATCTGTGACCTTATACTCTTGCAACTTGTATCTTTTACATGAGATGAAATAAAGGAGAACCCGTTCAACCGAAGGTATACAACACAAGTCTATCAGTCTTATAATCCCTTTCTCCTTGCAGAAATTGTTGAATAAGTGATGACAGAATTCAAGCCTGTTGTCAGTTCTTAGGAACTTGATATTTCTTTGTGATTGATCTTTATACTTCTTCGTTCAATTCATCCAACCACTCTTTCTTATGTGTCATATGATAACTGCAACTAGTGTCCATAATCCATTCTTCTGCAAGATTTATGTTTATAGAAGAGAGAGCTTCATACACGTATAGACCACTTGTTTGTACAAGGTTACATTTTTCCATTTGATGACTCAACTTAGTAACTGTCTTGATCATTATGCTCTTGTTTCTGTTTGTACATGAGTAAACTTGAAATGCCCATCTTTGACACAAATCCATCATCATTTTTTGCTTCTGGATTTTGACCGTGATATATTATGCTTAGGCGTCTTGTCCCGTTCTTTACTTCTTGATCTTGAATCTCCCTTCTCTCGTACATATAAGCCTTCAGCATGATTATTGAGCTATTTGGATTTGAACCAAACTCGAGACCATTGGCGTATATAACATCAACAACATCATCTAGAATTAATATGGTCTTTCATGTTCCATATTTAGCGGGTCCCGAAGTTGATTAAATTGTCTGGGGAGAAACATGTAGCATGATCTTCATCTGACACATTTAAATTAGTGTTTTCAAAAACATATATGAGATGAAGGAAGTCATCGATATTTCCTTCTATCGGTTGAGTCTCAAACATCTTAAAGTTTTTAGCTTCTGCTTCAGATAGATTCGGTTTGAAAGAGCCTTGGACATATACATTTTTTCAAGAGCCTCAAGCATCAATGATGCAATTTTCTCTTTGATTATCTTTCTCAGAATTTGATCTGAAACACTCGAAACAATAATGCTTCTAGCCTTCTTTCTCTTTTCTTCTAAATCCTTTTCCCTAATTTTCACCTTTTTCTTCTTCTCATGAGCCATTTGGATTTGTACTCTTTTCTACAACCACAATATTTTTCAAGGCTACGCTTACGCCTATAATATCTAAATGAGCCATAAGCTTCTCTTTCCATAGAGTTTAGTCTCCAATCTCCATGTTCATCAAACTTCTCCACTTCAACCTTTGATACTAACATGTATCCTCATGTATGTTTTTATTTACAAAATCACCACCAACAAACCGGCCCTGATACCAAACTGTTGAAAAATACGTCCCTTGTTTCTTCTTATTCTCATATGTCACAACAACCAAAAGTGACAATGGCGTTTTTAAGTGAGATGAAGAATGAAAGAAGAGATGAAGAAGACAGTCAGTAATGAAACGATTTCAGAAGAACAAGAAAGGAGCACACAAAAAGCTTAACGAGTTCACTGAGGAGTTAAAAGACCTCACCTACATCTCGTCGGGACCTTCTCTGAAATACACTAACATCACCAAACACTTTCCAAGAAAAAACAAGAAACTACAACCCCTTTATTGTGTTTAGATCCCCCTTTCGAAGATTCATTCCCTCATTCATATTGGTAATCATGAATTCATCAAGTACACTTCCGCTTAAAATTTTATCCATACTAATATGGTTTAAGGTTTATGGATTTATGAAATTTTAACAATTGGTATCAAAGACACCATATCTAGTTTTTGTATGGTTATCAGGTTTTATCATACGTTTTCGGATTTGTTTTTATTGAAAATTGTAGATTGTTGAATCTAACTTTTCTGTAAATTTTATGCTTGAAAAAATATTCTAGAATATGTGGTTCTATATGTTTAGATCTGGTTTTATGAACTGTTCTTGATAAAACAGGTTTTAGATCTAAAATTCTTATAAAAATTAATTTTGGATATGTTTTTCTCACTCTTGGGCAGTTGAACTCAATCGGCTAGAATTTTGAGAGAAATCTTTTTTTAGGGTCCTGAAGATGCTTGGATTCAATATGTGGTCCAGCGCACGGAGTCTCTGCCTCACTTCCTTCTGCCGTTGCGCCATTGTAATTTCTTGCATAAAGTGCCCTCAAACTTCTTATTATATGTCTGAAGCAAGAATAATAATAAATTTTAATCAATAAAAAATATTGATTGTATTAGTTTAATATTGAAAGTGGATTAATTTGAATCAATGTGTAGCCAAAGTAACATTTTTTAGGATATTTTTCATGGAAAATATTAAATGTTTATATAAGTATATTCATGTGAATATTAAATCGGACCAAAAGAAGGTTTATATCGAATTACATATATATCTATGATGGTAAATACGTGAAAATTATTTAGATTGAACATGTGAGTGATAAATCGGCATAAAGGAAGGTTTATCGCTTATCATGAATTATTGTCAGTATTTGATCATTACAGCAAAAGCATCGTTAATAGTTAATATTACTGTCCAAAGACTTGATATTGACGTTACATTTGGTATCATGGATGGGTGATACAATTGTTTAATATTTGTTATTGATTTATTCAGTTAGTGAGTTATTAATTTAGATTTTGTTCTCTCTTTTAGCAAATACTATTGCTTAAGCTGCCAACTTAGGTTCAATTCCAACACTTACGGGCTCCAACTTTAGGGAGTGAAAAAGTACAGTTAATATCGTTCTAGGGTGTATGGATCTTGATCTTACGCTAAGGATGGAAAAACCTGCTTCTCTTATAGATATTAGCATTGTTGAGTATATGGCTGTTTATGAGAAGTTGGAGCGTTCTAATCGCATAGGTCTAATGATTATCTCAGACACCATTCTGGAAACCTTTAGAGGTGGTGATGAGATCAAATATCTCAATGAATTCCTTGCTGAAATGGATTCACGCTTCGCAAGAAGCGATAATACGAAAATAAGCATGCTTATGCATCGCTTTAGTACGATGAGATACCATGGCAAAGGAAACATAAGGGAGTACATTCTCGAGATGTCCAACATTGCTTCAAAACTCAAGGCACTAAAGACTGAGCTTCCGACTGAAGTGCTCATATTCTTTGTCTTAAACTCTCTTCCTCCTATATTCAATCAATTGAAATCCAGTTATACCAAACAGAAGGAGCAATGGTCTCTTAATGAGCTCATTGCGTATTGTGTGCAAGAGGAAGAAAGAATGAAACAAGAAAGGACTGAAAGTGCTCATATGGTTTACACCTCTAATGGTCAGGGCAAAAGAAAGAAACATGAGGTCGCTAAGATTGATGTTGCTAAAATCCAAGTAAAAAGAAGCAGGCTAAGGTTGAAAATACCAGTTTATTTTGCAGGAAGATTGGACACCTAAAGAAGGACTGCCAAAAATACCACCCATTGCGTGGAAAGAAGGGTATGTTTTTTTGCTATGGTTTGTTTTGAGGCCAATTTAGTTGATGTACCTATAAAAACTTGGTTGTTAGACTCTGGTGCTACTACTAACATCAGTGTTTCATTGCAGGGTTGCATGAGCTACAGAAAACTAATTGGTGTTGAAAGATACATTTTTGTGGCTAATAGTCTTCTGGTAGATGTGGAGGTAATTGAACATTTCAGATTGTTTTTAGTTCTGGTTGTTTTATGGACTAGAAAGACACTAAAGTTGTATCGTCTCTTAGACGGAATTTGGTTTTCTATTTCTCATTTAGACAAATATGGTTATTCTTGTTTAACTGAGAATGGAATTGTCACTTTGTCTTTAAATTCAATACTTATTAGAACCGGTAAACTTATGGGAAATCACAATCTGTATATGTTTGACACAATAAACTCTAAAAATGAAAGTTTAAATGTTGAATCAAGGGGTACTAAACGAAAAATTTGAAGATGCGAAATCAAGAACTTTGTGGCACAAGTGCGTAGGTCACATCTTTAGAAAAAGAGTTGAGCGACTTGTGTCAGACAGTATATTGAGTTTTGTTGATTTCAGACGGTATATTAGGTGCATATAGAGCTATTGAAGTCCTTAAATTGATACATACAAATATTTGTGGACCATTCCCTACGGCTTCTTGGAACGGTCAACAATACTTTATATCATTCATTATTACTCTCGATATGCGTACCTCTTTCTTATTCATGAAAAAAACTGAGTCTTTGGACATGTTCAAGAAGTTTAAGCCTGAGGTTGAGAACCAAGTTGACTGGAAGATAAAGTCTGTCAGACTTGGCAGTGGAGGTGAATATTATAGTCGGTATGACGGTTCAGGTGAACAAGATCCAGGACCATTTGTCAGATACCTAGAGGAGTGCGGTATTGTACCACAATATACCATGCATGGGTTTCCCAACATGAATGTTGTGTCTGAAAGAAGAAACATCACTCTTAAGGACATGGTAAGGAGTATGATCTGTCATTCTACCTTACCGGAATAACTCTGGGGAGAGGCACTAAAGACTGCAACATACATTTTTAATAGGGTACCAACTAAAACACCTGCAAAAACACCTTTTGAGCTTTGGATCGGTCGAAAACCTATTCTAAAGCATTTTCATTTACTGGGATGTCCGGCTGAGGCAAGGCCTTACAAACCATATGAAAAGAAATTAGACTCCAAAACTGTGAGCAACTATAAGTTTTATGATCCCACACAAATAAATATTTTCGAGATGGGTATAAGTACATTATTTTAGGATGATGAATTTTGGGGGAGAAATAAAGTTAGAGATATCATCTTTGAGGAAGAATCAGCTCTAGTACTAATTCTGATTCGTGTAGTTGTTTTTGACAAAGCAAATTTAGAACCTCAAATTGATAATGAAGTTCAACCTCATGTTGATAATGAAGTTCTTCCTCCAACTCAGGATGTCGATGATATAGAACTTGAATGCCAAATTCAAAATCCCCAAGATGTAGTGCAGCAAGATCAAGTTGCTTTGCGACGATCCACTACTGTAAAGAGAAATGTTATTTCAGATGATTATGTAGTATTTCTAATGGAACATGAGGAAAATCAAACTATTTTGGAAGATGATCCTATCAAATTTCGTTAGGCAATGAGTTGTTCCAATTCAGATTTGTGGATCGAAGCAGCAAATGAAAAGTATCAGTCGATGCTAGACAATAAAATTTGGGAACTTGCACATGTTACCAAAATGAAAGAAACCCATTGGTTGCAAATAGCTATTTAATACCAAGAGGGATTCAAATGGTAGTATGGAAACGTATAAGGCTCGTCTAGTAGCTAAAGGTTATACTCAAAAAGAAGAGATTAACTATAAAGAGATATTTTCTCCAGTTTCATCAAATGACTCTTTTATGACAATTATGGCCCTTATTGCACATAATGATTTGGAGCTTTATCAGATAGATGTAAAAAACTTTGTCTCAGGTGATGCAAAGAAAGTATATGCAAATTGTTGGAATCCATCTATGGGCTCAAACAAGCGTCTCGTCAATGGTACTACAAATTTCATAAGGTAATTATCTCCTTTGGTTTGAGGTGAATTTGGTTGAAGATTGTGTGTCTCAAAAATTCAGTGGGAGCAAATGTATCTTCTTGGTCTTATATATCAACGACATACTATTGGCCACAAACGATATGGGCATGCTGGTTGAAACCAAGAGATTTCTTAAGTAAAAATTTTAAATGAAAGATCTTGGTCAGGCATCTTTTGTCTTAGGAACCGAGATTCATCGAAATCGATCTCGATGAATTCTTGGATTGTCGCAAAAGAGCTATATCGATAAAGTACTTAAAAGGTTTAGCATGCAAGATTGCAAACCAGGAGATACTTCAGTTGCTAAAGGAGACAAATTTTGTCTCGATCAATGCCCTAAAGAAAATCTGAAAATTTAGGAGATGCAAAAGTTCCCTTATGCGTCGGCAGTAGGGAGTCTGATGTATGCTCAAGTTTGTACGCGTCCATATGTTTTGTACATTGTTGGAGTTTTAGGCATATACTTAAGCAATCTAGGAATGGATAATTGTAAAGCAGTGAAAAGGGTCATGAGGTACTTGCAGAGAACAAAAGATCATATGTTCAAGTATCATAGATCAAATAATTTGGAGATCATTGGGTATTATGATTCTGATTTTGCGGGATGCCAAGATAATAGGAAGTGCGAAACAAACACTCGTTGCTTCCTCCACCATGGCTGCAGAACTGGTAGCAGTCTACGAGGCATCGAATGAAGGAATTTGGCCTGGAAATCTTGTCATAGGACTGCATATTCTTGAAGGAATTGGAAGGTTACTTAAGTTATATTGTGACAATAAGGCAGTTGTTTTATATT
>OVAU01002923.1:0-11751 GCA_900406315.1 Biscutella laevigata subsp. laevigata
AATGATATTCTATTAAAAAGGAATTAAGTATAATTCTGTTTAAGATACTAATAAATTTGACAACAGGTTTAAGATACTTATAAATATTAAAAGAAAAATCTAAAAAATTATGAAGTTGACACATCAGCAACATCAATTGTCGTTTAATATATTTGAGGATTATTTATGCATAATTAACATATACATACCTATTCGGTGAAAGGAACATATGGGGATATGTGATTAGACAAAAATACCCTTAATCATTGGTCAGACTCACTCCAAAGTTTCGGATAAGGTACATATCAGAAACAACCTCTAGAAATCTAGCAATAGATCTCTCACAGCTTCAATGGAGGTTTTGGTGGGTCCTATTCAACACGTGTCTCTCATCCTTATCTGTTTAAGTACTCTTGCCCCCATCGAATCATTTTCCCTCCCCTCCCTCTCTCTCTCTCTCTCTCTACATCTTGTAGCTTTCTGTCTGAATCTGACAAGAAGAACCACATCCTCTCTCTCTTTCTGTACAGCTTGCTTATCTAGAGAGAGAACACCGATACAGAGTTAGGAGAGAGAAACTTCTTCTTCTCTCTCCCCTGTGAACCAGAATACAGATTTTAGTTCTAGATCTGACTTTCTTCATAAAGAGGCTTCTAAATCAGGTAACTACTTTTTCAGTTCTGATGTTTAGTTAGTTACCATAAATAGAATTAGTTCCTTCTTTATCAAAATCATTTTCTTTCCTAATGATTATAAACTATTTGGTAATTTAGAATATCTTTGTTTAAAAGCACATGTTAGTCATTATCTTAATCTTATTTTATTCGCTTAAAAAAAAAAAAAAAAAGTAATTATTCTAATTTTGGGTTGTTTCCCCAGAGATCTAACATGGAACAACTGTTTCCTGATTGGAATTTTGAAGATAATTTTCACATGTCCACTAATAAAAGATCAATCAGGTATAGTCTTTTAGAATAATCATATTCAAATATTATATTTGTTATCAAATTTATGTGTTTGATTAATTAATTCATAATTTTGACAGACCAGAAGATGAATTAGTTGAACTATTATGGAGAGATGGTCAAGTTGTGGTACAGAGCCAAGTTCGTAGAGAAGAACCATTACAACAACTCCAAACACACAAACAAGAAACACTAAGAAAACACAACAACCAAGAACCAGAGCGTAAACCTAACAACACTTTTCTTGAAGATCAAGAAACTGTTTCTTGGATCCAATACCCTCCCGAAGATGTCCTCGACCCCTTCGAATCCGAGTTCTCCTCCCATCTATTCTCTTCGATCGATCACTCGAACAGTCCTGAGAAGCTACGAACGATCAAAGAGAATGTTACACATGAGGCTCAAACCATGGCTCCTCCTAAGTTTAGGTCTCAGGTTGGACCTACCCTTTGCGGGAGCAATCAGTCTACGAATAACCATCAGGTGATTACTCGTATGCAATACCGGTCTAAATTTATATGACTTTTAAAATATACTAAAAGTTTTAGCTACTATATGTTTGAAATTTTGGAGTTTAAAGTGTTTGTTTCGTATGTTTTAGTTCAAGGCCGATCCTACTCGTATAGTTCTTATGAGTGATAAAAGCAAGAACGTTGAAGAAAGACTTGACACTTCATCTGGTGGCTCGTCGGGTTGCAGCTACGGAAAGAACATGAAAGAAACCGGAAGTGGAAGAAGTGTAAACGTTAACCGTAAGAGAAAACATGTGATAGACACTGATCAAGAATCTGTGTCACAATCAGATGTACGTATGATCTCAACAGATGATCAAACATTGGGTAATAATTCGAGCCAGCGATCAGGATCTTCACGAAGAAGCCGTGCAGCTGAAGTTCATAATCTCTCTGAAAGGGTAAATTGTATATACACTTGTTTCAAACAAGTTGTTTGTTGTCTCGTTGTTGAGTAATTTAGTTCTAAAGTTTTGAGATCTGTGTTATATTGTAGAGGAGGAGAGATAGGATCAATGAGAGAATGAAAGCTCTTCAAGAACTCATACCTCACAGCAGTAAAGTAATTTTCTTTGCACAGTTGAATTCTTTTCTAACTATTAACATACTTGAATGGGTGTTTAGTTACCCGTTTAGATTTAGTACGAATCCATTTCAATTTCAGATTTTAGGTTGATGTTTAGATATCTATTGGGTATTTTTATTTTTCGGGGTGGATTGGATTCAGGATATCAAAATACTTTTAAATTCTCCATATACAGTTTGAGTTCGAACATTTCAACTGAAAATATTAACAAATACTTAAAATACTAATAAACTAAAAAAATAAATAATGCACATTAAAATATCACAAAAATAAACATAAAACTAGAATTGAGTTCGAACCATGTGCGACTATTTTATTTTAAAATTAAAATAAGATATTATTTGACAATAAAATTAAGTTATTAAATAATATCTACTTGGTTAAAATATTATTAAAATTATAAAGATAAAATTTTGATTTTTTTTATAAAGTTAGTTAAGAGTAGAAATCTTTGGTAATTTTTTATAATTGTTTTTAAAATTTTTTTAAGTAAAAAGATATATAGAATATTAAAATAGTGTGATTTATTATTATTTTTATTTACCTAGTCATATATGAAATAGTCCATTATAACTTTTTTAGAAGATAAACTCTGTTTTAATATAATAAGATATAAGATCTAATATTAAACATTCAATGGACCAAAACTATATCAAAAATTTAAAAATAAAATAAATTTTGAATATTTTTGTTTGAATTCAAATTTTCGGATATTATTTCAAATCCGGTAAAAATCCGGATCTAAAATACTATCCATACACGTAATTTAATATTTAGTTCATTCGTATTGACATTTTCGGGTCAGGTTCAGAATCGAATTTCTGGTTGGGATCTTTTGCCAAGTCTAATGGAAACTGATGAATGGTGTGCTTATTTTGTTCAGACAGACAAAGCTTCAATTTTGGATGAAGCAATAGATTACTTGAAATCACTTCAGATGCAGCTTCAAGTGATGTGGATGGGAAGTGGAATGGCGGCTGCGGCGGCTGCAGCTGCAACGACTCCGATGATGTTTCCCGGCGTACAATCATCTCCTTACATGAATCAGATGCGTATGCAAAATCCGATTCAATTACCTCAATTTCCGGTTATTGACCGGTCAGCTGCACAGAACCATCCCGGTTTAGTATGTCAAAATCCGATACAATTTCAGATCCAAGCACAGAACCAACTCTTATCGGAACAACTCGCTAGGTACATGGGCGGGTTTCCACATATGCCACCACCGACGACTCAGGTTAGTTTAAACCGCGGTCGTTTTAAGGAAAGATAAAACATTGTCGTTTTAATAACAGATAAAACGCTACGTTTTGATTTCTGACTTTGTGGTGTTTTAAAATTAGATGCATGCCATGCAACAGCCAATGGACATGCTGAGATTTGGGTCTCCGGCAGGTCAACAAAGTCAACTGTCGGCACCGGCTACCACCGACAAGGGTAAATCAGGCTGACGTGGCATTTATTATTATATTTTCTCCCAAGATTATTATTATTACAAGAGATCTTAGTCTAGTTTTGGTCGCTCAAGTATCAAGTGTAAGAAGTGTTATTACATAGATAAGATAGTCATACTTTTTTATAATTATTTTAAGAAATTTGAACAATATCAAATCAAGTATTGAGAACAAAATATACATTACATATCAAATAATTCAATGTTTTGGTTGAGTAATTATTATTGGGAAAAATCCCATAAAAACCATGAATTTATCTATTTTGCTAATTTAAACTACGAACTATCGGTTGAGCCAATTAAAACCCTCAACTTATGTTGACATTCTAATTTAAACCTGAACTTTTGTTGACTGAGCCAAATTAGACACGACGTTAACTTCACTAACGAAATATTTAAACGGAGTTAAATGTCACAGTTAAATGAAACGACATCGTTTTGAGAAAACAACAAAAAACCCGAAGTTTCAAATTTCGTCCATTTTAACCACGAACTTTCGTTGACTTTCCATTTTAATCACAAACTTTCGCTGACCAAGCCAATTTAGACACAACTTTATATTAGAGGTTGGCGATGAGTTATTCGGCTCGGTTAGAGTCATTTTAGTTTGGGTTTTGTTTGGTTTTTTAAAATATGTTTATTTAAGAATAAATTTTATATCTGTTCGGTTGAAGTTTAGGTTATTCGGCTCGATTTGAGGTAATCCAAACCAAGCCGAATAACCCAAACTGAGCCAAATAACCCGAAGCAAACCAAATCGCTATAAAATTTATTCTTGAATGAACATATTTTTAAAAGACCAAACAAAACAAAAACTTGAATAATATGAATTGAGCCGAATAAATCATCGTCAACCTCTAATATAAAGTTGTGTCTAAATTGGCCTGGTCAACGAAAGTTTGTGATCAAATGGAAAGTCAACGAAAGTTCGTGGTTAAAATGGCCGAAATTTGAAACCTCGAGATTTTTTGTTGTTTTCTCAAAACGTCGTTTCATTTAACGGTGACATTTAGTTCCGTTTAAATATTCTGTTAGTGAAATTAACGTCGTGTCTAATTTGGCTCAGTCAATAAAATTTTAGGTTTAAAATGGAATGTCAACATAAGTATGGACCAATCAATAGTTTGTGGTTTAAATTGACAAAATAGATAAGTTCGGGATTTTTCCCAATTATTATTAGCTTCAAGGTCAGAATTTCTTTTTAACCTATGATCTCATGGACTTTGTAAAGGCTTAATTGGGGCTGAATTGACGTTCATACGTTGACGGGCTTCGTTTATATTCTTCAAGATGTAGTTATAAGGTTGATTTTTTTTTTTTTTTTTTTTCGAATAGTTTTAAGGTTGNGATTCTTTTTCATTTTTGTCAAAAGTTGATTCTAATACAAATCAAATTATGCTCTAATCAATTTATTCAAAAGTATAATGCTAGTATTTTACTTAGGAGTAATTAATCGTTCTGAAGGAAGTTTAAATATGTTTGAATCTCGGTTTGAACAGTCCAACATATCAAATAACCCATTTAATATTTTATTTATTATTAGTTTTAGTTAAAATTAAAATTAAATCAAAATTAAACATTTTTAAAAAACATATCCAAAATTATTGATTAAACCATTACATTTGGTAAATTCTTTAATAACTAAATTAACCAATAATCAAGTCGTAATAAGCAAATATTTTAACCAATTTATTTCAATATATTTTTTAATTACATGAATTACTGAATAAACTGATCTGAACCGATTCGAACCGACGTGAATTGATGCAAATTGATTCGAATTGACCCGAACCGCAGGCATTGAGAGATATTGAGTGAAATTGCTTTTAAACCATAGGGGCATTATTGTCAATTAAATCAGAAAACAGGTTTATATAGCTCCCACAAAATAAAAAATTAACAAATAAAAATATCCACTCTGAAAGTTTTGAACCTTTTTTAAGGATAAGAGAAGTCTATAGCTTTCTGCTTCTTACTCTTAAGCGAAGCTGCGAACTTTAGATGTCACAGACTGTAGTTTTCAAGCCGTTTGCCTCAGTTCCATCAAGTAATCACAGGTTTCCTTTTCTCTTTCCTATCTAGTTTCTTACTTCTTTGCCTTTGTGGAACAGCTTTCATTTTGGGGGTTTGTGACTTTCTTTTGTTCTTGAATTATCGATTGTTGGATTCAGTTTTGCTTGATTTAATCTATTGTGTAAAGCTTAAGCTGTATTCTTTATGGGGTTTATAACCTGAGCTTTAGCGACTGCAAGGTTTTATGTTCAGAGACGTTTAGGTTATTACAAGGTCTTACTTTTTTTCATTTACAAAACCTCTCTGTGTTTATCTTTGTGTCAGCCAGAGGAAACTACAGAGCAATAGTATCAATGTTGGTGTTAAAATCCAAAACCGATTCAGAGTTGTTTGTATGGGAATGCTGGCTCCAAGGAAATTCCTGCAGAAGAGGAGAAAAATGGAGGTTTTCAAGGATGTAGCTGACGAGAAGGATCAGAAGAGATGGAGAGGGCTAATGCAAGAGATTGAAACTACGGGTTCTGCAGTTCCGGTGCTTAGACAATACAGAACTGAAGATGACCAAGGTCTTCCGAAGGATCTTGTTTTGGGTACTTTGATTAGATTTAAGCAGCTCAAGAAATGGAACCTTGTCAGTGAGGTATGGTCCGTATGGAGATTGAACTGTTGAAAAGAACTGTTTTAGAATCTTCCAATCTTTGGTTGGCTTCACGAATTTCATGAAGCTTATCGAGATATTAGATGAGCCATCTTCATCTGTTGTGTTTGTTGTTATTGACTATTGCAAGCTCGTAGTTTCAACAGGAAAGTTGTTAGGTTGTATCTGATATTGTGTTCATTCGTTTCTTTTGATTATCAGATTCTTGAATGGCTTAGATACCAGAACTGGTGGAACTTCAGCGAAATGGATTTCTTAATGCTCATAACAGCTTATGGGAAACTAGGAAACTTCAGTGGAGCTGAGAGGGTTTTAAGCGTTCTGAGTAAGATGGGCTCGAGTCCAAACGTAATTTCTTATACCGCTCTCATGGAATCCTATGGAAGAGGAGGCAAATGCAACAATGCCGAGGCTATATTTCGGAGGATGCAGTCTTCAGGCCCAGAGCCTTCTGCTGTAACTTATCAGATTATACTTAAAACTTTTGTTGAGGGGAACAAGTTTAAAGAAGCTGAAGAGGTCTTTGAGACTCTTTTAGATGAAAAGAGATCGCCGTTGAAGCCGGATCAAAAGATGTACCACATGATGATATACATGTATAAGAAGGCCGGAAACTATGATAAGGCTCGAAAAGTATTTGCTTCAATGTCCGAGAAAGGAGTTCCACAGTCTACGGTCACGTACAATAGCCTTATGTCCTTTGAAACTAGTTATAAAGAAGTCTCTAAGATCTATGACCAGGTAATGATCTGAAAATCCTTTAAGTAATTCTTATATGTTCAGAAAACTCCGTAGAGAGTAGCTTGTAATAGTAATGAGTTTAACTTTTCAGATGCAAAGATCTGGTCTTCAACCTGACGTTGTAAGCTATGCTTTACTTATTAAAGCATATGGAAGAGCCAGAAGAGAGGAAGAAGCTCTCTCTGTTTTTGAAGAAATGCTTGATGCTGGTGTTAGGTAAGTTTTCGCCTTTTCGGTTTCCAACACCTGTTTCCTGCTATGGCTGAAGATTCTACAGAATGGTTTCTCTTCTGGATATTTCATTGTCTTTATTTTTCCAAATGTTGTTCAGGCCGACGCATAAAGCTTATAACATTTTGCTTGATGCATTTGCTATTTCTGGGATGGTGGAACAAGCAAAGACCGTGTTTAAAAGCATGCGACGAGACAGGTAAAGAATACTTTGGTTGTATAAACTACTGGACTGTGTTGCTTCTATGTCCAAGATTGCTAACAGAGTCATAATTCCCTCGTAGATTTTTCCCGGATCTCTACTCTTACACAACTATGTTATCAGCGTATGTGAATGCTTCGGACATGGAAGGTGCTGAGAAGTTCTTCAAGAGGATAAAAGTAGATGGTTTTGAACCCAATATAGTTACCTATGGGACAATGATTAAAGGTTATGCAAAAGAAAACGATCTTGATAAGGTTGTGGAGGTATACGAGAAAATGAGGTTAAGTGGCATCAAAGCAAATCAAACCATCTTAACGACCATAATGGATGCGTCTGGGAGGTGCAAGGATTTCGGGAGTGCTCTTGATTGGTACAAGGAGATGGAGAGTTGTGGTGTACCACCTGATCAGAAAGCTAAAAATGTGCTTTTATCATTGGCTTCAAGTCAAGATGAGCTAGAGGAAGCTAAGGAACTAACTGGTCTCGGAAATGAGACAACAACTGTCATTGCTAGAGTATATGAATCTGATGATGATGATGATGATGAGTATGATGAGGAGGAAGAGAGTGTAAGCAGTGATGATGAGGATGAAGATGAAGGAGATGATGCAAGTGAAACTGTGGTGTATGATAAAACACAAGGGTCTTTGGCTTATAGTAGCTTACAAACGGAAGAACTTGTGGGATTATGAACGAATTCGAAAAAGTTTTGTTCCTGTGATCATCTAAAGCCACAAGATTACATTTTGCAGAAGAGAACTAAGTAGTTCATCAATTATTTTTGTCTGTAACTAAGGAAATGATATAGGTTTCTTCTAAATCCTCGACAGAGTTGAGAAACAAATGGTTACTTATTTCATATCTCTTCGCTCCAGAACAGGAGAAACAAATATCTTAGACTTCTTCGTGAGCCATCTCTAGATTCTCATCGGCCGAAGTTTTTAGCCGATGAGCTGCATTTTCCACCTGCAACAGTTGCAGAGTAAAGGTAAGCATTTTAGACAAGTGATGGTGAGAGTCTGAGAGAGACTAGTGACTGTTATTACCTCGGAAGTCCAGTTAGTTCTGAGTGTAAGAACAATCAAAGTTAGTGTTTGAAGTATGACTCCTGCAATCATACCCCACCAGATCCCCTGTAATGAAAAGCTGGATTATACTACAAAGAGGAAAGAAAGAGACAGAGAAAGAGAGAGAGGTTATACAGCAACTCCAAGAGTGGTTTTGAAGCCAAGAACACAGCCAATAGGAAGACCAATGACATAGTAAGTAACAAGATTCACATAAGCCACAACTGCTTGCCATCCACTTCCAATAGCAACCCCTTTCCAATTCAACAAACGAAGAATCAATCCACAATCGACCAAACAACAAAACCAAATTCAAGAAAGTCTCTTTTGTGTATATTTTCTTACCAGAGAGAATTGGTTGGATTCCGTTTAAGAAAATGGAAACGGCGAGGAGAGGAAAGAGGTTAGAAACAGCGACAATAACCTCAACGTCGCTGGTGAAGGCTTTACTAAGGCCAACGCGGAACACGAGGACAATGACACAGAGGAATAAACTGATGAGAATCGTCGTTAAGTTGACCACCACAACTGATAACTTAGCCACTCGTGGATTTCCAGCTCCTAGCTCGTTGCTCACTCGGACACTGACCAAAACACACAAGTTTCCATATCAACTTTAAACTGATTACTTCAAGGTGTTTGTATTTGTTCTGTTAGATACCTTATTGCTGCACTTAGACCAAGCATGAACTGCATATCCCAATTCCAGTAATACATGCTGCAAGAAATTGACTCAATCGGGTTAACAATATAATCTGTCCTTGATAAGCCGGTAAATGCTTCAGGCTCCAAAATTTATAAACCAGGCGTCAGGTTCAAATATATGGCAATTAAATTTGTAGTATACTTTAGATGTCGTATAAGATCGAACCGACATTCAGTCATGGTCACAAATTTACCATATCGAGACTGCATCTAGAGAAATTGTCGGATTGGTGAGTAAACCACAGATAACCACCAGCCCTTGGTTGTACCATATCTCTAAACTGCAAATTCGTTTCAGATTGGTATCAGCTTACTTTTAACCGGTCAAATCAAAACAGCTTTGTGTTTATTTACCATAGCATGACTGCCGAAGCTAACGTGAGCTTGAAGTAAGGCCATATTCCTCTAAAAGCTCTAGATGAAAACCCAGTCCAAGTCTCCTTACAACTCGGGCTTATCACAATATATAGACCGTTCAAAACCACCAGCAACCACCAGGAGAAACTCAGCGTCAGAGCAGCCCCAAGCAAGCCATAATCGAGTATGTTGGTAACGAGCCACGTGAGTAACGTGTGAAGCAAGAAAACTCCTAAGGACATGTAAGCCAAAGGGTTCACTATGTTCTGAGCTTGGAGAAACCTTTGCATAGGACAAGCGAGGGCAAAGGCATAAAGCTGTGGAATCATCCCGCGGGCAAAGACCTGACCCCTGTCTGCGATGGCTACGGTTTGGCCTATTGCCTTCAAGATCGGACCTGAGTACCAGTAGAGGAACGTGAGGAGGATTGCAGCTGCAAGGTGCAAGACCATGGCTCGTTGGCAGATTATTCCCATCGATGAGTACTGTCTCGCTCCGTATGCTTGACCGCATACCGTCTGGACTGCGCTCGCCATTCCCAACTAATCAATTTGGTTAGTAAAACAATATAAGACCAATAGCGTTCAAAACAGATAATTAAACTAATATAAAAATATCGTTTAGGACTGGTAAACTGTTTGAACCGAACCCGAATTAAAATACATTTACGAATCTTATACATAAAGTATTTTAGATTTGGGTAAAATCCGAATTGAACCCGAAATTTGACTAGTACCAAAAGCTTCAAACATAAATTTAAACATTCAATATTTATGAATATTTGATATATTTCTAATGTATAATCTCAAATTAGTTTATTTATGTGTTTAGTGATATTTTTTTGGATAACTATAGTTTAATTTTTTTTTGGTTTATTAATGTTTCGAGTATTTTTGTATTTTGGGTTGGAAATACCGAAACTGAACTTGGAAGTTCCGAACTGAATCCAACCCGAAGAAATAAACCAAATAAATCTTCTAAATTTGAACCTGAAAACCCGAAAGATCCTAACCGATGCACACCGCTTATCCTCTGTTCTTCACTCTGTTTTTTTCTTACTTTGCTTTAAATTTTACATCATATTAAGTAATACGGACCGAAATGTGCCTGCGTACCATGATACCATACGCAAGGCCTTGGATACCGACGGTGGCGATGGAAGCACCGGCGAGCTGAAGTGAACCGAGATGGCCAGTGAACATGAGAGTGACAAACGTTAGCATGTAATTAAGGACAGAGACAACTATAGATGCTCCAGAGAGTATCCAAAGAAGCTTTGACTCCCAAACGGCAAGCCTTAGCCACCACCGTGGAGTCACAATAGAGCCACGACGGCGGAGAAACTCCTCTACCTCCTGTGAAGACCATTCAGATATCTGTGAATCGGAATGGAGCTGACTCAATAGCGGCTGGTACGTCTCTGAGGAGCTCATGGTCCGTTCTGTTTTCTCGTGTTGTTATTTTAGTATAGACCCGGGCTTGTCTTTATATTACGACTGTTTGGTTTGGTTTTAGTGAAGGTTCGAGTCGTTGATCGAGATTGAATCGTTGGTTTAGATCTCTTATGACTGTTCGGTTTGAGTTTTTATGAATTTGAGTGCATAGTGTAACAACCATGTGAGTATTTTAACAGTACCTAATGTTCTTCAATGGATGTGAATAGATCCAACGGCTAGTCTTCACGTTGTACATCCTCCAGATAAACTCGAGTCAGTAGTTTTACTTAGGCATGCCAAATTGAATCGAACCGGAAATTTTAAACTCAACCGAACCTGAATTTTCGGTTTTGGTTCATTTTCGGTTTTGGTTCATTTTCGGTTTTGAATAAACTAACATACCATAGCAAATTTGGAGTGTGTACGAACTAAATCGATCGAATAACCGAATTTTAATTCTAAATTTTTGTTTAGAAAATCGAAACTGAAATTAAATCAAACTTGAACCAAAATTTGAAAAGAAATCAAATTATTTGAAGTGACTGAAAATACCATAACTTAATAAATGAAATTATATGAATTGTCTGATTCAATCTAAAATTATTTTGGAACTATAAATTCGGTTTATTTCGGTAAATGATAATTTAACCAAAATTTTAATTAATTCAGTTTTTAGTCCTTTTAATTACAAGAGACTGACATATTTTGACTTCAACCGAATCAAATCTCAAACCCTAGTTCTTCTCGTAGGTAAATTTCCCCAATAAAGTGACAAAAAGAATAGTGATTAAATAATTTTAGTTATGTTATAAAACTATATATATAAGTGTATATATATGTGTA
>OVAU01002925.1:0-11750 GCA_900406315.1 Biscutella laevigata subsp. laevigata
ATAATGGGAGAGCACCCCCTTCCTCCATTATTATATAGATGTTTTTTTGTAATATATATGGACTTTTTGGCCTCTATATAAACAGTTTGGTCTATATATATTTGACTTAGAGTCGCACATGCAAACTTCATTATTTTCTTCCATAATGTCGACAATAAAATAATTAATTCAAGGGGGAAACAAAACGATAAGACAAATTAAATAAAAAAAATGCTTCAATATATTTTTTTCTAAACTAGAAACAAAACTCATAGTTACTTAAAATAATATTACCAAAAAAAGTTAAATAAAAATTATGATCAAACAGCTTTGAATCATCCCAATTATATACTGCTTCTATTTCTTTTAATTGATATTTAAAATATTTATATACAAGAATTAATCAATATATAATTATTATACAAAATATAATCAGTTAAAAATACAAAATTTAACAAATTTGTATTGAAAATATAAAACATAACAAAAAAAACTTAAATATCAATTATTTGAAATCGAGGGAGTTTTTTTACTAAATAAAGGGAGTATTATATTTATATTATGTAATTAGTAGAAGAATTAATTACACGTTCTGAGTTCCGACAGACACTACCGCATGAGTCATGAACACATTTTAGTTTCATATTTTTTTTGGGTCAATAATTGCCACATTTTGTATAGATCAATAAAGACAAACAAAACTCCATAATTTTCTGTTATTTAATATAGTGATCAATTTTCACTTGTTTTTTTATTTGTTTTAGTTTAGCAATAAATGAGTTTTATTAATTAGATCTTATTAAAATTTTCTGTTATTTAATATAGTGATCAATTTTCACTTGTTTTTTTGTTTGTTTTAGTTTAGCAATAAATGAGTTTTATTAATTAGATCTTACTAAAATCTGGTTGACAAAAATAAAAATATTAAAATTTAAGTGCCCGTGGAACATGGGCGGCGGACACCGACCACATACAAGTTCTACTGTCTATACAACACGTGTAAGTGGTTGTGTAAGAGGAAGAGGATCTCTTCTGGATTATCTGTTTTGTTTCGGATTAGATTATTCGAGTTTTGGATTTTTAGACTAAGGTTTAAACTATCTGTTTAGGATTTTTAATATAAATTTGGTTTGGATTCGGGTTGTGGTAGGGGTTCTAAAATACTAATAAATTTGAAATTTTAAATTATTTTCAATAAAAATATCACCAAAATATAAAAGTAAATACAAATTTGATAATAAACATGAAAAATATATCAAATATCTGCAAAGTTAATATTAAACATAAAAAATATACTCCTATTCCAAAATGTAAAATTTTCTATGATTTTTATTTTGTTCCAAAATATAAGATTTTCTCACATATCAATACAAGTTTTTAATGTTCTTTCATTGAATACTGAGTTGACCAACCAATTAAAAAAATTCTTTTTTTATTTGATTTATTATTAATACTTTATTAATGATTATTTTATATAATAAATAAACTCTTTAATAAGTATGCAAATGCCTAGAAAATCTTATATTATAGGACAGAGTGAGTATTAAATATTTAAAAATGATAAATTTTGAATATTTAGATTTAGATTCAAATTTTTCAGATACTATTTCAAATCTCGGATTCGGCTCGAGATTTTACCCGAAGTAGAATTAACATCAATGTAGAATTCATTTGAGTTTTTAGTATTTTAATTCGAGTTCAAATTGATATTTTCCTTTCAGACCGACTCAATTTGGACTTCTAATCTAGATACCTTTTTGCCCAGAGGTAGTGAGTCTAATACACTCTATAGTATAACTTACAGAAAACTATAATCTGAAAATGTGTCAGAAAAGTTAGATCGCAAACTCAATTTATTCAGTCAAGGGAATGTCAGTTAATCAGTCAGTAAAAGAGGCAATTAAAGTCTTTATTTTGTCAAATGTTATTCTTCACCATTTTTTTAATTCATTTTGCTGTAACACAAAAATAATACTCCAATAATTACACCAGAAAAAGTGGTGAAATTAGTAATCACTATATATGTATCAGGTAGATTTGTATCCTGTGTTTCCGTCACTTTTTTTTTTTTTTTTGTGTTTCCGTCACTTTTATTCACCTTCATACGATATATTTGTCTTAGTATGTTATTGTTTTTCTACCGAACACTTTATTCCATCATAATATAATATCTATATCCCTTTATAAATCGTGGTAATCTTTTACTTTTATCTTAATAATATATTATAGTCGGAAAAAAAAGAATTGCATCCAACGGTATATCATTTCCATAAATAAAAAAACCAACGGCTATAACTAACTATAAATCAAAGAACAATTAACTAAGGTAATATGTATATTCTGTTAAGGAAATAGCCGTTATATTAAAATTTCAAACGGTCAAAATTATAAACATAGAAACTAAATAAGTAAAATAATTTCCTTTAATCATATTATCATTGTGAATAATCATGATCTTCTTCTAATTTTTTTTTTTTTTTTGGGGACAATATTATTATAATAAAATTGAGCAAATAAATAAATAAAATATAAATTCAGCTTTTTTTTGTCCTTTTCTGCCTTTACCTTTCCTTCTACTCCCGTAAAAGCTTACTCTGTTTTCTTCATTCACACAAGAGAGAGAGAAGACGAAGAAATCGAAAATTCTGACAAAAGAGATGATGGAATGGGATAATCAGCAACAATCCAATCATCATCACTCTTCTAATCTTCAAGGGATCGAATCTAATGGTGGAGGAGAAGGAATTTACGTGAAGGTTATGACTGATGAACAGCTTGAAACTTTGAGGAAACAGATTGCTATATATGGCACTATTTGTGAGCGTTTAGTTGAGATGCATAAAACTCTCACTGCTCAACAAGATCTTGCAGGTTTCTTTCTTCTTCTTCCTTCTTCATATTAAGAAACAATGAATTCGTTTTTCAATTTTGTTAGTTTGGTTTGATTTATGAAGTGACTCTTCTTTTTGGTGAATGGGTGTTTGAAAATTCTCGGCCTTTTAATCATTTTGTGGCGTAATTTTGTGGAATTTTGAGTTAAGAGAAGAGAAAGTAATGTTTCTTGAGATATTCAATAACCGGTTTAAGAATTCAGATGCAATTTTTTTTGTTTCTTTGTTAAGAAAAGGTGATTCTCTTTGGCCTTTGTAACACGGTGGTGTTTGGGTATCCGTTCAGGTTTGGTTTGCATTTATTCGGGTTTTGAATTTTCGAGTTAATGTTTAGAAGATCCATTCGAGTTTTTTTATTTTTCGGGTTTGATTTGAATCATACATGTTCAGGGCTACGGAAATACTTTCAGATCTTTTCGAATTCGGTTCGGGTTCAGATATTTTAACCTAAAATATTTTTAAAATACTTGAAATACTAATAAATCTGAAAACTTACCCCATTTTCGTTAAAAATTTCACAAATACAAACATAAACGAGAATAAAACCTTAAAAATGTATTAGATACCTAAAAGAATATATTTAAACATTAAAAATATACCAAATAATTTAAAATAATAATAAATCTTGAATATTTAGATTTAATTTCAGATCGTTCTAGTACTACTTAGGATACTAAGTTCAGTTCAGATTTTATCCGGATCCAAAATATCTTAGGATCTATTATGATATTTTCATATTTTAATTCAAATTTGGATTGATATTTTTCGGATGAGATTTTAGCTTCGGATTTTTGTTTAGTCAAGACTCACAACTTTGTTTGATTTGTCTCTTTGGTTTTTAAACAGGAGGGAGGTTGGGAGGTCTATACACAGATCCAATGATGTCATCTATAGGTCACAAGATGACAGCTAGACAAAGATGGACTCCAACACCAATCCAGCTTCAGATTCTTGAGCGTGTGTTCGACCAAGGCATGGGAACACCAAGCAAACAAAAGATCAAAGACATAACCGAAGAGTTGAGTCAACACGGTCAGATTTCTGAAAGTAATGTCTATAACTGGTTTCAGAACCGACGTGCTCGTTCCAAGAGGAAACAACATGGTCATGGTCATGGTGGTGGTTCTTCTAGTAACAACAATGGTGAGTCTGAAGTAGAGACTGAAAATGAGTCATTGAATGAAAAGAGAAAGAGACCAGAGAGTCTTCTTGTTCTTCCTGATGGAACAAACAGCAACAATGTTATTGGGCCAACAGCAACAACTACTCCTAGGCCTGAAGATCTTTGCTTCCATAGCCCTGAGATGAGTTCAGACCTTCACTTGCTAGGAGTTCTATCAAATCCAAGTAAGTTGAAAAATGAGAGATCACTTTAATTCACACTTAGGTTTTATAGAAATGGTCGAGAAAAGTTTGTGAGTTGAGTATGTACAATTAGAGCTGAGCAAAAAAATTGAATCTGACTGAAACCGAATTTGATTTGAAAATATTAACTTGAGCCTGATAAAAACACTAGAAGGGATCCAGGTATTTCGAAATCCGTATAAAATATAAACCGAACCTGAAATCTGAAGTAGTACCTGAAATATCTGAATTAAATTTAAATATTAAAATAATATTATTTTTATATATCTAACATATATTTAAATATGTAATATTAAATTTATTTATTTTCTCAATTTTATGTTTATCTTTTATATGTTCGTGATATTTTTAATAAATATGATTTAAATTTTTGGGTTATTAGTATTTCAAGTACTTTTAAGTACCTTTTTAGTATTTTAAGTTGAAAATATTGAAATTCGAATAGAATCCGAAAGGATTTAAAAGTATTTTGGTACCTCCAATACGAGATGGGCCCTGAAGGATTCGAATCAGCCCCGATCCCAATAATAAAATAACCTTAATGAGTTCTCTAGCATAAACTCGAAAATCTAAAACCCAAATCGAACGGGTACCCGAACGTATACATCTAGTCATACAATAATCAGCTAATTTCATGTGATTTGTGTTTGCAGGAGATGAGCATCTTGTTGGAAAGATGGGATTATCTGAAAGCTACAACCTTTATGATCATGTTGAAGACTATGGCATGTCAGGCTGAGTAATTAAAAGCTAAAGGAAACTTCTAATTATCAGAGAGATCAGAGAAACTGATTTCTTAGTCAGTCATAAGGAGTTTTAGACTCTTTTTTCTTGGGGTTTAATGGTTAATTTCGGGAATTATTAAGAGAAAAAAGTAGTTTAATATTATCAATTTCAGAGAAACATATACATGGAATGTTGAATCTTCTTTAGATCTTGTGATGCATTTGCTTTAAGGTTTTCTGCATCCAGAACAATTCACATCTCCTTCAAGAAATAAGAATTTAAGCTTTGTAATGTCTAAATTGAAGGATAACAGCAAGACGTTAATATAACTGCAAGAAAAACGGCAAAGCGTTTAGAATTTTGTAGAAAACGGCAGAGCGTTTAGAATTTTGTATAAAACGGCACACAGTCATTTAATTTGTTTATACGTTCGCAGTATCGTCTTCCTTCTCTTCACCGGTAAGAGAAGCCGGTACCTTTTTTCTCGTCTTCACTCTAATTTGAAGAATTGCGTCTTTCGTTCATCAAGAGAATCCTTTCTTCTTCATTTTTGATAGATTTTGTTGTGTTTTCAAGGGAATTCAGTGAGTATAGTCAGGGAGATTTATTGGGAATCAACGGTGGTTGTAATGCACGCATGTTGTTCGACGACAAGACGCAGAGAACCTTTTTTTTGTTGACCGTATTGATTAAGACTTAAAAGTTTGAAAACTTTGCGTATATATTCAGAAGCTTCTCTTAGGCAGGGTTTTATATGGGTTGGAGTAAACAACGGTGATACATACAGTGTTGTTTTTCAACTATTAGGATGGTGAGCTTGTCTCTTTCGAATAAGAGATACACTTACATACACGAAAGTGAAAGTGAGCCTCTTAGAGGAGCTATTGACATTCACCATGTGATCATCAACGGAAGCAGAGTAACTGGTTATTCCAGGAGTAGGGGGGTTGGATTCTTCCTTGTGCTTTTGGCGAGTTCTTTGTATTTTTTGCTTGGAAAGGTAATTACAGATTTACAGGATTATTGATTGTGCCGTTTGTTATTTAGGTATGAATTTGCCTAAGATTTGAGCAAGAACAAGTGTATAGCATTTAGAAGTACGAATCTGGAATTGAACGATGAATGGAGTTGGTTTGATATCTTTCATTCTTCTTGAGCAATACTCTAATACATGATAAGTTTTGTATTGATCACTTTTCTTGAAATGTAGTACTTCACAAGGTTGTTCTGTTCATGGTTCATTTCTTGTTTCTTCACGCATGTATCTGACAGGGGAAAAATGGCATGAAACAGGAAAATCCAACTAGAATTCTTTCTTGGAGCTTCCTTCTAAGTGGTTTCTTAGTTATTCTACAAAGTCGGAAGTTTGTGAAGAAAGGTTAGATCCTAGTTTATCACTATACACGCTTTACAGACTCACAAAATGACATCAGTTTTCTCCTCTTTGAATTGTTTAGAATCTGTTATAATAATGTCGACCTTCGGGATCCAACTTGAAGCTCAGTATTCCAGGTATGCCTTCTCCATTTTTTGAACTACGTAATGGTAGAATCAGTTGTAATTTTTATGAGCTTTCATCATTTAAGCTTTTTCAAATCATACATGTTTCTGCTTTGCAGTGGAAAAACTGTCTCCAGGTTTATCCCTATCGGCAAAATTTTGAAGCCAGTTCTAGTCGAATGTGTAACCCCCATTACATGTTACTGGAGTCTCTCATTATATCTGCGTGGTGAAGAACAGCTTACTTTGGTGTTTAAGGTAATACCACTAGCTTCTTTCAATAAATTGTGAGATAAGAAAACTCACTGGAGTGGAGTCTCTTTGTTACTGTGTTACATTGGTGTTAAAGATAATGCACAAGTTTGTTTCAATTATTCAATATGGGAACATAACTTTTAGCTAATCTGTTTCTGAGTTTGGATTCTTCTTTGTCAAGGAACTGCGTCCACCATTGAAGATGTTGGTTCCTATTTGGAAGGCATTGTGTGATGTTATTGGCACAGACCAAAGTGAAAAGATAGCTGAAGAAGAACATGTTGTATCTGGTTAAGCATCTCCATGACAGATCCAATACAAGACAGGTACTGAAGAATTTACCTCACAGAACTTGTAGACGATCAAACAATCTGTTGTGTAAAGCGAGATTTTGAATTATATAAATACAAAGGCTAAAACATGAAGATATAACATCTTTGTTAGTCAATTCGTTCGTAAGCAACATATGAAATCGATGGTTAATCAACAAAGATAAAGAACAATTAAACAAAATAAAAGAGTATACAAAAATGATGGTTATTCAAAAACAAAACATACAAAGGAATCGAAAAAAAAAAAAAAGAAGTTTGAGTATTTTTGTTTTCACCCTTTGATCTGCAAGTTTTCCATATCTGTTTCTACATGATTCTGAGTACTCACATTCATCCATGGATGTTCCAAGCACTGTTGAGCAGTTGGTCGTTTCTCTGGTGCGAACTCCATTATTGGAGTCAGAAACTCAGCAAATTCCTTTGCTTCTGCTTCTGGAAGCTTGTATTTATCAATCAGTAAACGATCGATTGACCAATATTTCAATCTCCGGATTCTCTTTAAATCTCCATGTCTATCAAAATAGTCTTTCGATCTTGCTCCTCCAATAGCAATCTGCTCAAGAGTAGGGCAAAATTACCGAATGGTAAATTACCAAAACTATAAACTCAACAAATACTAGTGAGAAGGAGAAGAAAAATCATACCTTTCGAGGCATCTTTCCTAAGAGTTCCATCATAAGAGCAAGATGATCCTAAATCCAAAACCAAATAACAAAAAACTGAGAAAAGCAAACAAACAAACTCTTAGAGGTTAGAGTTAGATCTTCTTACCTCATCTTCTCCATAACCATTTCCATCTTTAGGAGCAAATAACATATCCCCTGTAACAAGCTCAAAAGCTGTACAACCAAAAGACCACATATCAACAGAGAAAGAGTAACCTGAATTCAGTATTACTTCGGGAGCTCGATACTGTCTCGTTTGTATCTCTTCCGCAAACTGTTTATCAGACCAACAAGCATTACCAAAGTCAACCACTTTGCATCTTAAATCAATCCCATCAAGGCTTCTCTCTGCTTTGGACGATGCTTCTTCACCATTAGTACATCTTCTTTCTGATATTTTAGCAACAGCTCTTTTCGCTCTCCTCTTTAACTTTTTCTCAATCAGATTCATTGTTGATCCACCACCATTTGCGTTTCCTTCTGGCTTTTCTAGTATTGGAGTTACTCCGGATCTAACAGGATCTTTGGAAGGATCAATGGTGGAACAAAGAAGAATGTTTTCAGGTTTTAAATCGGAGTGAATCATTCCAAGCTCACGGTGTAAGTAATCTAAACCAGTCAAGATACATCTGCAAATCTCTCTGACTTGTTTCAGTTTAAGACCTTTGTAACGATTGTATCTGATTAAACGGAGTAAACTATCGCCGAGAAACTCTAGCACCATGCATAAATGTTGCCCGTTTGGTCCGGTATGTTTGAAATGATCGATGAGACGAACAACACATTTGGTATTGTCGAGATCTTTATCAGCAGCAACTGAAAGAAATTCGATTTCGTGAAGTGCAGCTTGAGCAAATTGTTGTGCACTCTTCTGAATCTTCAAAGCAACATAGTTCTATAAAAAGAGACAGAAACACTTACATAAGCAAACACATTCTTAGAACAGAATCATCTTCCAATGATAAAGATCCTGAACAAATCTGCTAAACTGATTAACTGGAGAGTAGTGTGCAGTCCCAAAATCTAGAGTTATGATCTACAAATTCTGAACTTTTCTACAAGATTCAATCACACGAAAGCAAAGATCTTGAACCAAAAACAAGAAGACGTAAAACAGTGCCTTTGGAATGCAATTCGATCTCGATTTGACAGGGATAAACTCTCAGATCAGAGCTTAGATGAAACGGAAACGAAGGAATACAGATTCGATGTTCCAAATTGTGTGGAGATCAAACTTAAGCATTAAGAGATATAAGCAAAGGAAAGCAAGAGAGAAGCGTACAGAGGTTTGAGTATCGTAAGCAAGCCAAACGGTGGAGAATTGACCCCAACCAAGCTTTCTTTGAGCGATGTAACGACCATTAGAAAAAGGATCGCCGATTCTAACAGCGTGATATCCACCTTTACGGTAAGAATTGAAACCTTCTTCTTCTCCTTCTGATCCAGATGAAGATGAGCACGACATATCTGAATTCTATGCAAGGACCATCAAAATTGGATCTTTGTGAGGACCCAAGAGGCTTTCTCTTTCTTAGAACAAAGAGAGACAGACAAAGAGGGAATGGCAATCAGATTGCTTGTGGCTTGAAACGTAAGACCCTCTCCACTTTTTGCTCTTTTCTTTGTGTTTCCAGATTTAAACTTTGTCAATTTCTCTATTTTGCCCCTTTTCTCAGGGAAGGAGTTGTTGAGTTACTGCTTTGGTCACCTGTCGTCTTTATCTCAAAGTGCCAAGTCAATGTCTTCCTCCTTGACCACAACATCAACATCCGGTCAGAGGCAACTTGCCCGAGTTGGACATTTCATCGAGCACTTAGTAGTCATCAGCTTGGAATCATTCACAGGTTGATCAAGTCTCATATGAAGTTTCACGAAACATGAACCAAAATAAGTCAAGAGTTCCAAGTTTTGTATATTGAGTTTAATGTTTCTTTAATCTTCCTTGAGTCTCTGATTTCAGACCCCATTGTTACTCAAATCAAACATAACTTCCTCCAAAATTAGTAGGGTTTAGCAAAAAAAAATCCTAATTTGAACTCCCACTTAAAAAATATTAACCTGAATTCAAAATAAAATATGAAAATAACCGAACGAATCAAATAAGAAAAATATTTTGAATTGAAGTAAAACTCAAATCGAACATGAAATCCGAAATAATAACTGAAGTATCTAAGTTTAATTTGAAATATTCAATATTTATTGTTATTGTAAAATATTTACTATAATTTTAAATATACCTTTTTGATATTAATATATTTTAGTGTTATGTTTTCAAAATTTTATGTATTTTCCTTTAGAATCTTTTAGTCGAAAATACTACCAGGGCGGTTTGTGTGTGTTTTCTCCTGGCACCAGGTTGCGAGTTCGACTCAGACCCTATGACTACATGACAAAAAAAAAAGAGGGAAAAATAAAAAAATATTCCAGTACTCCATACTTAGACAGAATTCAATCTCTAATTATTTTCTCAATTCATGATTGAAAAGCTCTGGAAATCAGATTATCCATTGAAACAAAACAATGTAGTAACCAAGCGCAACAATCTTGACATTCATTGTTTCAAATCTCACTACTCAATGCAAATTCCAAACAAAAAATAGAATAATCACTCCAAATCCTTAACAATCTTAATCCCCATGGAATTAGCAGTACCAGTAATAGATTTACAAATCGATTCCAAAGGCATATACTGACAAAACGGATCAGTCTGTTTCACCTTCGCGATCTCATACACATGTCTCACCGAAAGCGTCGTCACCGTCAAATGACCAGGACGCGTACTCCCTTTATCAACCCCAGCCGCTTTCTTTACGTACCACGACACAGACGGAGACTTAACGGTGAAATCGAACGAGTTGTCTTTGTACGCCGTTATCGTCACGGCCATCGGAGTATCTGATTTGAATTTTTGAGTCCTAGCGTTGAAATCTTTGCAGAAGGCCATTAGGTTAAGCCTGTATTGACCTAGTGCCGGACCTACTGGCGGTGCTGGACGTGCTGCTCCAGCTGGAACCGTTAGTCTTATCGTTGCTGCTACTGCTCGCCGTGTTAGGATCTCCTTCGCAGCTGCCATTTTTTGGATCGTGAAGGAGCTTACACGGTTCAAGGGGTTTTTTACAAGGTGTGGAGATTGGGCCTTATATTTTAATATGGGCCTTCTTTTGAGCCCATTAAATCTAGATTTGGTTAGATCTAGGGATTGGTTAAAAAAAAAAAAAAAAAATAAATCGAAATCCAAACCTGAATTCCACGAAAAAAATATCAATCTAAATTAGAATTAAATATCAAAAATATATAAATAGATCTTATATATGAGGTATTTCAAATCTAAGTAAAACTCAAATCGAAACCGAGATCTGAAGTAGTAATCGGAAAATTTGAACATAAGTATAAAATTCAATTATTATTTTGAATTTTTTATATATTTTTAATGATTAAGATTAATTTTTCAGATATTTTCTATTTTTTATGTATTATTCTCAAATTTATGTTTATTTCATGTATTTTGTCATTTGTTTGATAAATATAATTTAAAAATTCAGATTTATTAGTATTTTTAGTGTTTTTAGTATTTTGAATATTTTTTAGTACATGAACTCCAACTAAATTTGAATCGAACACGAAAGAATTTAAAAGTATTTTGGTATTCCCAACTTCGATCCAAATCTGGAAAAATTCAACTGAACTCAATCCAAAAAATAAAATAACCTTAATAATTTTTCTAAATATGAATCTAAAATTGGAATACATCCAAATTAAATCCAGACAGATATATTGACGCTCATCCGCCAAGATCGATTTTTAGTTTCTTACTTTTCCTGTCTTTGAATCGTTTATATTTTATATAAACTGTATGTAACAAAACAATTAGTATGCAATTAATTAGCTAATCAATAAAAAGAGATTACATCTAATCATTTGTTTTTCTTTTGTCAACCAATAACAATTATAATTGATTTCGAAAGCTCATTTTTTTTAATTTTAATCAAAGAGTATTATCTTATATAATAAAGTTAGGTTCACCTATAAGAAAGCTT
>OVAU01002926.1:0-11750 GCA_900406315.1 Biscutella laevigata subsp. laevigata
TCAGCAAAATCACTTCACGTTTAATATATAAGAGGATAAGATGATATTTTAAGGGAGATTTGTACATCCACACACTGTTTGAGAAGTAATTTGTCATTTAGACCCTTTAGAGAAATAATTGAGTTTTACAATTGGCTTAAACCTCTCAAAATAGCATAATTTTTCAAAATATAAAATCTTACAAATTTATAAAATCTATCAATTCTTGTGGATTAATATCATATAATTTACAAAAGTATAAAACTCTAAAGTTTAACAAAATATCTCAACTTTTATAGAATATTACCAATATATCCAAAATATAAAAAATTGTAGATCCTTATAAAATATCTCAATTATGTGTACAAGTATCCACCAAATTAACATAATTTTCTAAAATACTATTCTAACATTCTACAAATTTATTAGTTTTTCTGACTATTACCTATCAAATTAACATATTTACCTATAATATAAAATTTTAGTCTTTTAATGAACCTCATACTGTGTGTTGACCAATTATCCACCAACAGCTCGTAATTCTTTAGAATAAAAAATTCAAACATTTTATAAAATTTCTCAAATTTTAAAGATTTTAACCATCAAATAAATAATTTTATTTTTCAAATACAAAATTTTAACGTTTTATAGTATATGTTAGTTTTTATGAAATATTATCCACCAAACGAGCATAATTCTCCAGATAAAAAATTCTATTCTTGTAAAAACAAATCTCAATTTTTATGGACTACTATCCACCAATTAGCATAATTCCCGAAAATATTTAAAACGTCTTAAAATCTATCAATTTTCATAGATTACTATCCACCAAATTATATTAATTCCCCAACATATAGTAAATTCTAGCGTTTTACAAAATATCTCGTTTTTATAGACTATTATCTACAAAATGAGCATAATTTATCAAATACAAATAACGAGTATTTTATAAGTCTCTCGATTCTCATGGACTATTAAACACCAAATGAGCATAATTTTCATAGTACAAAATGTTAGCGTTTTTACAAAATATTTCGGTTTATATGGACTATTGCTCACAAAATTAGCATAATTTCCCAAAATACAAAATTATACTCTTATACAAAATCTCTCAGTCTATGTGGAATATAATCCAATCAATCAACATAATTTCCCAAACTAAAAAAAATACTAGCATTTTACAAATTCTCTTAATTTTTGTGGACTCTTATTAATCAAATAAGCATAATTTCTAAAAATATAAATTTTAGCGTTTTATAAAATCTCTTTATTTTTATAAAATATTATCCACCAAATAAATTTATTCCGCTTTACAAAATCTCTCAGTTTTTGTGGACTAGTATCCACCAAATCAACATCATTTCCCAAAATATAAAAATCTAATGTTTACAAATCTCTTAGTTTTTGTGGACTTGAATCTACCAAATGAGCATCATTCCCCAAAATACAATTAATTCTTGCATGTTACAAAATGTCTTAGTTTTTTTGTAAATTATTATCCACCAAATCAACATAATTTTCCAAAATACAAAAATATTGGGTTTTACAAAATCTCTTATTTTTGTTTATTATTATCCACCAAATCCGCAGTTGACAAAAAAGAAACCCACCAAATCCCCATTATTTTCTAAAATACAAAATTCTAACTTCTTTTATAAAATATCTTAATAAGAGATTTTAGAATTTTGTAAAACCAATTTTCCAAATTACAAAACATGACGTTTTGCAAATCTACACATTTTCATGGACATAAGAAATTATCTATTTTGTAAATTGCTAGTATTTCTGTATTTTTAGAATATCTACAAGTGAGCATAAATTCTCAAGTTATTAGCGTTTTACAAAATATTTCCGTTTTGTGAGCTATTATTCACATAATTAGCTTAATTTACCATAATTCGTATTAGCGTTTTTTTAAAATCTCTATAAAAAAATAGACGATTATCCACAAACTAACATTATCCCTCAAAATACAAAATTTTGACACAATAAAAAAAGGAAACCTACGAATTTATGAATATCTTTACAAAGTATCTTCTTCTTTTTTGTCAACATTTTACACAATATCTTCTAAAACCACTATTTTCTTGAAATCTGCCAATTTAATTTCACCAGTCACAAAAAAAAAAAAAAACCCACTCATTGACCAAAAAACATTATTCCATAACAAAATATACAAATGCATGTATCCTAAATAAAAAAGGTTATATAAACACATAAGTGTTTTGAAGACTTCACCAAATCAAAATCTCAAACCTATAATTCAAATGGCTCAATCATCTTCAGCTATTGTCATGATCATGGTGTTATGCTTGTTTCTAGCCAATGATATGATCCATGCCCGAAGACCGAAAACCTATTATGTCGGAGGTGAAGATGGTTGGGACACAATTATGGTTTCCGTACTTTTATAAATAATCTAATGAAATGGTTACTTAATTTATAAATAAAATGTCGCATCTATTACATAATAAAGTTCCTAAATCTTTCTAAGATTGTTAGTCTTTTATAGACTATCTACTGTATTGGTGCAATTCTGAGATCAACAATATGAGATTGGTTTATCATGTAAATCCCTCCCCGTCACATGGAAGTTTTATTTACATTTTGTATTTATTACTAATAAATAATAAAATAGTAATTTAAATGAAAATTTTCTATTCAAAATCGCAACAAAACACAGTTCTGTTAATTTTAGTGACCGTAAGCTCACCACAATTACTTATCAAAACGACAAAAAAAAAAATAATCATCGAAATCTTCTTAATAAAAACTTGTAATATACTTATATATAACGTAAAAAGACAAAATAAGTGACGAGGAAACCCGACACCAGATCAAGATTTAGAGAGTTGTAACTTGACACACTTGTCATACATGCATAGATATATAGCCAGAAGTTGGATTATATGTATGCGCATGATATACATATTGCCATGTCATGTATATATATTGAAACTTAAATCAAGGAACAGTCCAGATTGGGATGATCAGGTAAGATCGAGGAATGGATAGACACGAACAGAATCCACATGTCCAGCTTCGGACACTCTTGTATCACATCTGTCTCCTAATTACTTCCACATCTCTTCTTTTAAGCTCTCTCTCTTCCTTTTTTTCTCCCTTAGCTTATCTTTCTTGTTCTTTATCCTTGAGCAGGGTTTACTCTTTATCATTTAAACTAGTGTTTGAATAAATGGCAACATCTTCAAGAAGAGCATACGGATTCGGGAGTGCTGATGAGGCGAGTCATCCAGACTCCATTAGAGCCACTTTGGCTGAGTTTCTTTCCACTTTCGTCTTCGTCTTTGCTGGAGAAGGCTCCATCCTCGCTCTAGGTTCGTACAACTCTGTCTCTCTACATATAACTTGGTATCATCTTTACTTGGAAAGGTTAAAGTCAGAACTAACACTACACAAGTAAGTAAGAGAGAATATAGATACCCAAAATATACAAAAAATTCCATTCGAAGTTTAGCCATAATGAATATTTTCGATCGGACCATGCATCATTATGCAATTTGTGATATACTGTGTTATTCACATTACTTGACAGACAAGTTGTATTGGGACACGGCGGCTCTCACGGGGACAAACACGCCAGGAGGGTTAGTTCTGGTGGCGTTAGCTCATGCGTTGGCTCTCTTCGCTGCTGTTTCAGCAGCCATGAATGTCTCTGGTGGCCACGTTAATCCAGCGGTCACTTTAGCTGCTCTAGTTGGAGGCAGAGTCTCTGTGATCCGAGCAGTTTACTATTGGATTGCTCAGCTTCTTGGTGCTATCCTCGCTTGTCTCTTGTTGAGGCTTTCCACTAATGGCAGGGTTTGTATATATCTCTTCTCATCAATCTCTACATCTTTAATTATTTTCAACAGATTTAATCATTTTTTCTAGAATATATTCTCCTGACTATGAATGTGATTCATTGTGATGCAGAGACCAATAGGTTTCCATGTAGGATCTGGAGTTAGTGAGCTTCATGGGCTGTTGATGGAGATCATACTTACGTTTGCCTTGGTTTATGTCGTCTATGCAACTGCAATCGATCCAAAGAGAGGGAGTATTGGGATCATAGCACCTCTAGCCATTGGTCTCATAGTCGGGGCTAACATTTTGGTAGGTGGGCCATTCGACGGAGCATCAATGAATCCGGCTAGAGCCTTTGGTCCAGCGTTAGTGGGATGGAGATGGAATAACCACTGGATCTATTGGGTCGGTCCCTTCATTGGAGGTGCACTAGCCGCACTTATCTATGAGTACATGGTCATCCCCAGCGTGAATGAACCTCCTCGCCACAGTACCCACCAACCCTTGGCTCCAGAAGATTACTAGACCGGATCAAGGTTCATGTTGGACGTCCTCTCTTTGTATCAAGAATCTCTGGTTTTGCTTGTGTTGTTTGTCTCTTTGGGTTTTCTTCTGCAACTTTCTATGTATATTCGAGTCCAGAACACTACAGAAAATAAAGGTTTCGAATTATGGGATTAATGTGGAGACATCTATGGCTCTCTCGAAAAATCCTGTACATGTAACAATTGCTGAACTTCCTCTGTATCTATAAATCAGTTAATGTATCTGAAACCTGCAAAAGTTTCTTTCTTCTCGTGTTAAGAAGGTCCTCTCATCTTTTCAACAATCTGTCTACTCCTTTCCTCCATGTGACGCCTCTTCTCTTCCAACTTCTCACTCACTTTTTTCCCAAGATCAAACATCCTTGCTCTTCTTCCCATTTTCTTTCCCTTCGGATCTTCTTCTTCGCTTGAAACTACCGGTCTAGGTGGTTGTTGAACAACCGAAATCTCTCTAGTACTGCCTCTGGAGTTCGTCTCCTGCTTTGCACTGCTGCAGGGTAGCAGTAATGGAGTCTTCAGTTCTTCCAAGGATTTGTCACTGTCTACTCTTACACTTGTGGAATTTGACAGTGGCGCCGTAGACATACGCTCTGCTTCAGTAGTCGGCTTTTGGACGACATTAGCATCTTTCTGCACTTGCTCATACTGGTCACAGGAGGAAGAAGGTATAGTCCCTGCTTCAAAACTAATCGGCTGCTTGGTGGCGTTGGCAGTTTTTTGCATTTGCTCAGACTGATTACAGGAGGAAGAAATCGGTGGCTTGTCAGATTTCGATCTCCCTTCTGTTGCGTGGGAGCTATTGTGATCGTTTTCTTGATTCAACCACATGAATGGAGCGGCTGTACGTTGAACCCAATCATCTTTTTCAGCAATCATCCAAGGAATCGTTAGGTTTTCACAGTTGGGAAGAACAATCGCTTCTCGTATTGCGGACTGCAGAAACGTAATGTTATCTCATTGTGCCAGCTCAAAGTTAACTAGAGACCCCAAAGGAGAAAATGTACCTTAAACCGGTTGATTAAGAACATTGCAACATGGTTGTTGGTGATTTTGTGTTCCCCAACACAAGATGCAAGGTCAAATTCTACATCAGGCATGCATGTGAACCCAAACCATAATTGATCAGAAGGAGGCGGTGTCATGTGTACCCGCAGTGTCCCTCGAAGAGAAGACACCCGTATTGACAAACAGATAGGCACCTGCATATGAGAAGCAGAGACAATCTAAGATACCATACAGAGATATGAATGACTGGAAAAAAATAACATAAGAATCCTGTCAAAGGTTTTCAGGAGGACTGAGGAAAGTTATAACAAATCCAACAAGCATATAAGAATTGTCTTGTAGACACTTGAAAAAGGGTATTCAACCTGGGAAACTTGTTCAGCAATGGATTTAATAATAGACTTCCACCTGGATACACCATTTGGAGCTGCCTTCCTTGCTTTTGAGCCCTTGGATTCATCTGCAACCAACAAAATGATTGTAATAAATTCAGTCGTAATTATCATGCTGAGCAACACTTTTGAACAGAATTCACTCTCCCAAGGTCTATGCGGTAACTGAACATTGAACTAACCTGCTTTATTGACTCCACCACTTCTCCCTTCTCCTGCATCAACCGTATCCACAGGGATGACTATTTGCTTTCCAAAATCTTCAACACCTTCGATGAGGTTTGAGGGTACTTCGCCTGCAGAACTTGGCTGCAACCTTGTGTCGGTTATGCCTTTTTGCAGATCCACCTCACCAATGTCAACCCGTGTTTCAATGTCAATTACCGCACCACCAGAGTATTCAATATCTAGTTCGAATGCCCACACACCACTCATTTCCATAGGAAGAACTCGTGTACCATGTATATGAGGTGGGAGATTTCCAGGCTCAACATCGGAGCATATTAGTTCACCTATGTAGCTTGGAGTCCTCATGTTGGATAGAGACCGCTGTTAAAACCACAAAGTTACGTCTTTGCTTGGAAAAAGAAAGCTTTCAGAATCATGGAAAGTGCAGACCTGAATACGTGCTTGCAGTGAATTCTTCAATCCTGCTTTCCGTTTCAGATCGAAAAATAGCCTAGAAATTAGCAAGTTCCAAGCCAACGTTCCTTCATCCGTTTCATACTTATCTTCAGAGTCTCCATCTGAAATCCCAGAAAAATGACTGCTGTGGCTAGCAGAACGTGAAAAAATAGGCACATCAGTTTCATCTGTGATACTCTTCCCTGAGCTACTTCCATGTTGTGAATCTTGGTAAGAACGAACAGAGGTTTTCTTGTCTTCACGATTTGATCGCTTTCTTGAAAATTTCTTCAAGAACGAGCGAACCTTTGAGGAAGATCCATCCGTTCTATTTCCTTTGTCAAGAGTCTCAAAACTAAAACTAAAACCAAGTGATGGTTTCATAAATGAATGATATGCAACATTAAGAGACGTCAGGTAACTACGGAATTCTTCTTTCAATTTGGTGGAGTACCATATAAACCTTTCCTGATTTTCGCAAGCGGCAAGACGAAGGGCTTTACACCAAGCTTCCTTTTCCCAAGAAGTCTCGAGATAGATGTAAAACACCTGGTTTCCCTTGTACAAGTCTGAAGCAATCTTGCTTTCAACTTTAATAGGAAATCTTTTGGCCCTAAGAAACAAAAATGGCGAAAGATCAAACTTCATATATTCCAGTGTTAAGAAAGCATCAAATGTTCCGGAACCTAAGTAATCAAAATGAGGAAGTAGAACTATGAATGAATCTTAATTCAAGGACCTTATTCTACCAAAGTTTCAAAATTCCATTACTCAATTATATATTGGAAAAAAACGCTCATAAACAAAGAGGCCGTACCATTTTCTTGTAGGGAGATCAGACCCTGAAACAGCCACAATAGAGCAACCTTTCAAAGAAACCATAGTTTGAGTGCCATCAGCATCATCGAAGATCAGCTTGTGATCTTTGATTCGAGCGAATTTTCGAAGTGGACGAATCTCCAAGAAGTCTCTCTTTCTCTTCAAATCTTTTGGTGACTTTTCCTTCATCCAATTCTTTAGACCTTCATCCAATTCCAATATCCAGATCACTCCCTGGGAATACAGACTTCATTAATTATATCTGAAAATTGTGAAAGAAAGTGGAAATGCAAGCAACATAAATTGTCTGGCTACAATTCGAGGTCTCAACCAAAATTGGTGAGTGCATTACTTCAGTTCAAGGTTTCAATGGGAAATTCCAATGAAAGGAACTCATTTCTAGCAGCGGAAGGAACATGCAGACATTCATCCATAATTCAATTTTCAACGATAATTACTTAAGAGGACGAACTCTCTTCTCTCTTTCTCGGAAAAAAATAAACAGAAAAGAAGAAATCCTCAAAACTCAAGAGAGGAATTAGGATCGATCACCTGTTTATTGAGACAGAAATCGATGGATTGACGAGGATTAAAGCCAATGGTAGATGGATCAGAGGAGGCGGGTTTTGACTCCATCTGATTCCTCTTCCGTTTAAGTCGCTTCACAATATACATCAATCCCGCAGCTTCAGCCCCCAAGATGACGAAAATTCCCAGGAAGAAACCAGATAGGAACACGAAACCCACGAACATTTCTCTGGGAAGCTGCGAGACGTTCAATTGCTCCGCTTATGGCAACGAAATGCTGTGAGGGTTTCCTTGTGAAGGAATCAAACGAAGAAGAAAGATTCGAGGCGTTGAAGTTGTTCATGTCAGAATGGAACGAGAGAGAGAGATTGTGGGATTAGCCATTCTTTCTTTAGGGATCGCAAATTACAACTTCCAACTAAATTACTTGCCCCAGACGAATTTTTAAATATCTAAACTTTAATATATTGTGTACAAAAACAAAATTATGATTAGTTTTTTTTTTTGTCATCAGAAAAAATTATGATTAGTAAAAATTCAATTTTCATAATAAATAATATAACATCCCGCGCCATATGCAAAATCATTTTAAAAAAATGTTCTACAAATATATACTTTTGGGCTAAAATTTATTCGAAAATTCATATTCGAATCTCTATATTTTTTGTCAAGATTAAATATCTTTCAAGCTACTTCAAAATATAAAATCTATTGTTTTAAAAGTATTGAAAATATATTATAAAATCTATTTAATAACCACTTATTCAATAATCTATCAAACTATATAACGGATATGGACATTATTAATACTGCATAACGGATTCACCGTTGTTTATATTTTCTACCAAGTAATCAAATTGGGCCTCGTTTGATCCAATATAATCTGTTTTAAGAAAAAAATTATCCCAATATTTTTTTTTTTTTTTTTTTTTTTTTGGGGGGGGAAAAANGGGTGACAAACCCAACCCACTAGATTTCTAACTAAAGCCTCACTAAGACCACAAGGAGTCGAACTCTACAAGTGTCAAACGAAGACAAATAGCGTAACCACTATTGCTATGCGCGTTCGACAAATTATCCCAATATAACTTCGTTTCAGTAACTCAGCCCTATATAATAAAAATAAAATTGTCATTAAATTGTCGAATCTCGGAAATCAAAGGAAAATAATATGATTTGTAAATTTTGTTTTTATTATGAAGTATGAACACGATAGTGTAAAAAAAAAAGAGTATGAACATGATATTTTAAAAATCATAATCCTTTTTTTTATCGTCTAAATAATATTAATAAGCCAGGTGAAATACGGTTTTGAGATACAAAGAGTTTACAACGGAACCAAACTAAGCCGGCAGACACAAAGAAATCCCCAGAAGCTAACAGAAACCCAAAGTAAAACACACAACAGCAAGACAACACAACAAAGACAACACAACACAAACCGAAGACAAGGTAAAGCAAATGGAGCACGAGATCCTCGGACGACCAACCAATGCCAACAACAACAACCTAGTAGATGAGCCTACTGAAGAAACCAACCTCGCCCAATATATTGACGAGAGGAAGGATGGGTAAAGCCTCCATCAGCAGCTCCGACGTCGAGACGCACAATGACGAGCCAGGAGAAACTCCACACAAACCAACCTACACCGGAACTGAATCTTCTTTTTTCTTCAAACCATGGCGGAAGTAAGCAACCAAACCTTGATCTGCACCTAGAATAACCAGTCGCTGGCAGAGGAGACGGGCACACGAGAAACACCGAGAGGAGGTAGAGCGAGCAAACCCGGGAGGGAAAAAGCTGCTAAGAGTGGAAACTCCAGGGAACTTTTCAAGACCAAGAGAGTCAAAACACCCGGCAACCGTCGATGTAAGACAGAATAGTCTCGGGAAAAGACTGGAACAGGAGACTACCACAGCCAAACTCGAACCAAACCCAGCCACAAACACTCCACTAGAACTAGGAGATGCACCATAAGAAAGCCAAGCTCTAAGACACAACGACAAACCAGCTAAAACTAAGCCCAAGCCGATAAGCAAACCACACGAACCTATCCCAGGACTGAGAAAAGTCCAAACAGAGACAACACCAAACAACGACCAAACAAAAACAACACACACGAACCAACGGTCGAAAGAACATAACCGATACTAACAGACCAAACCAGAAGCAACCACACAAACAATCTACAAGCTCGAGATAGACAAAAACGAGCAACCACTGCCACAACCTAGACACGAAGCCTAGTAACTCGAAACCCCAACCAAACTTAGCTAAGCGACAATGTAAGCAACTACCGCTATACAAGCCGGTACAAAACACTACAAGACTAGTCGAAGAAAGGGTGGAGACAGAGCCAAACTCGAAGCTAATGCTGGCCAAGATCGCCTCGAGCAGCCAACAAAGCAGAAGATCCACCAGCCAACGAGTCAAAGTCGAGGGCCTCGCTATCAACCTCCAAATCGCCACTAAGGACGCAAATCGGAGACAAGATCCGCAGAGAGGAAACACAGAGTACTCACGTGAAGATTCGCCGCCGGGAAGACCAGAACCTCGTCGGAGAAGAGCACCTCCGCCGAACACGAGAGCAAAAGAAGAAAATGAAGAGACTACAAAAGAAAAAGAAAAAGAAAAAGAGAGCAAATAGGAGGTGATGAGGAAAGAGAGAGAAGCCGGTGGCGACCTCCTCACCACCTGCCACCGGCGAAATCGAATTAGGGTTTAACGGCGGCTGGAGATAAAATTGAGAGAGAAAAAAAGTGCTAGGTGATTTTTTTTTGGACAACAAGTGCTAGGTGATTTTAAAAATCATAATCGAGTTTGTGATTTTATTTAGTTTTTTTTCATTAATAAAAAAATGGATCATCAAGGGTCCTTATTAACAGGTTTACCAAGGAATCAAACCATAGACTCTCAACTCCTTTTCGAATATTTCGGCACTTTTATTTTATGTCAACAATATTTCGGCATTTATGCTTTAAAAAATAAATAATGAATTTACTGCAATCACGAGACAACAAAAGTCTGAAATGAATAGTAATTGACTACAAAATATTCTTCAATTTCAGAATAGTGTCCGACATTAAAACATATATATACAAGTTGATAATTTTATATCCAAATATATATATATATATAAATAATAATAATAAAAATATATATATATATCCGATAAGTGGCTAAACAAATCAATTTTCTAGTTAGGAATGATATGATTAAGATATGACTATAAACGAGATATATATATGGAAGTTAGGATAATAAGAACATGGGTAATGAGTTGCATGATTCAACAATGTCAAAGAAAAATGAACACACATAATTATTTATTCGGATGAATGATCATAATTCTATCAACTTATAATAATCTGCAAAGAATTTTTACAGAATGCACAGTTCGATGAATCTCACACAAGTCCAACAAGAAATAATACAATCTAACAAGGAATCCTAGAATCCGTTTATTTGGTACTACTTAGAGCTTGATTGGTTCACCCGCAACCACTACGTTTGCGGGCGGTTGCGATTTGTAGCAATTTATATCAATCATGTGGATCGTTTCGAATCGCTTCATACTGCTTGAAATCGCCTTAAATCCCTCAAATCCAAAAGCTCCTTTCCGCAAGCGTTTGCGGTTGCGGACGGTTGCGGGTGATTAAAATTTTATAAATTGAAAAACAATATTAATAATATCTTTAGATAAAATTAACAATAAAATCACAAAAATATAATCAAATATTCCTTTTATATACAATATAACCTGTATAAATTAATAAAGGTGAAAGTATTAAAATTATTAATTTTGAGAAGTATTAATTAATTAATAAATTAACATTCTTTACAAATTTATATAAATTTCTCAAATTCATAATATCTTAAAATATACACTTTTTACTAAAAGAATAAATTTATAATACTATTTCATATCATTTTAGAGTTTTTTTTAAAGATAATTTTCCGTGTTGAGAATTCATTATATTTCCTTTCTATATATTTTTTTTAAAATAAAATTTATTTATTATTTATTTAGTAGTTTTATTTAATATATAA
>OVAU01002927.1:0-11749 GCA_900406315.1 Biscutella laevigata subsp. laevigata
ATTAACAATGTAATTTGCCCATGCGTTTTTATTAAGAAATCACCAAATGGATTTGTGACCATTGCTGTTGATTTAGATGACTTGAATATAATTGAACTCACAAGGAGATTGATGATGCAAGAGCTCATATGAAAGAAGATTTTGAAATGAAAGATCTTGGAAAGACAAAAAATTTTCTCGGAATTCAAACTGAGCATCTTAAAGATGGAGTATTTGTGCATCAATCAAATTACACCAAAAAGGTGCTTTCTCATTTTAATACACCAAAAAGGTGTTTTCTCGTTTTAATATGGATAAAGCAACATCTTTGAGTACCCCGATGGTCAATAGATCACTCGATACTAATAAGGATCCATTTCGGCCATGTGAGAGGAACTTTTAGGTCCTGATGTATCTTATATGAGTGCAATTGGTGCACTCATGTATCTTACAAATTGTACTAGACCAGATATAGCTTTCGCTACTAATCTACTTGCAAGATACAGTTTGCTCATACACCGAGACATTGGAACGGTATAAAACACATTTTCTGTTATATACAAGGTACAACTGATTTGAGATTATTTTATTGCAGAAACTCTGTTCTTGGTCTAGTTGTCTTTGCATATGCAAGCTATTTATCAGACCCACATAAAGCTCGGTCTCAAACCGGTTATGTTTTCACATTTGGTGGAATTGTGATTCTGTGGAGTTCGCAAAAGAAAACTTTGGTCACTACTTCGTCAAATTACGCAGAGAAAATTACAATTCATGAGGCATGTAGAGAATGAGTTTGGTTAAGATCATTAACTCATCACATCCAAGAAGCAAGCGATCTAGTATCAAAAAGGAGCCAACAATATTATTCGAGGATAATTTCGCTTGTGTCGCCTAACTAAAAGAAGGTTACATCAAGAGTGATCGAACAAAACACATTCCACCAAGGTTCTTCTCATACATCCAAGAGCTCGAGAAAAACAACGATGTAGACGTGCAATATATTCACTCGAGTGAAAACACAACCGATTTATTTTTAAAAGCACTGCCTACATTCAACATTCAGAAAACATATTCGAAGTATCGGGATGCGTCATCTTCGTGACTTTTGAAGAAGAGACAAAAATCGTTTTTTCAGGGGGAGATTACGTTATTGCACTCTTTTCCCCTTATTACGGTTTTTATCCAACAGGTTTTTTCGTAATAATTTTTTTAACGAGGCAATAGACGACACGTCTTTGGTGATGAATACTCAAGGGGGAGTATTAAGAAATATTGATTATTCATCACTTTAGTTTACACATGTCATCGATGTGTCAAAATGTAAACAACTATTTTGATGTGTCATTTTGCAAAATAACAAGTGTGTTTTGTTTGACACTAATCTCTTCTTGTAATAACACCTAATGTGTGAGACGTCATCTTTTCTTTGGCATTGTACACCTATTAATAAGGTGATGTTGTATCATATCAATCACAACAACAATCAAACAATCATAAGCTTTTCCTTCTTTCTCTCAAATCATTTGCAAAGGTAAAGGATTAATCTTTCTCCACTCAAATCTTTCTTCACTAAATTATATATATACACATATATATATATATATATACACACATATATACATATATAACACTAAATTATAGATATACACATATATGTACATATATATATATATATATATATATATATTGTTATAATAGTTTACAACAAAAATATTATTCAAAATCTAATCACATTAAACCAAATCATAACCAAAAATCTGAATAAAATAACCTAACCTGAAACCTTTATACATGGAAACCCGAGAGTCATCTTTCTCTATAAACAAAATCAAAGCAGAAGAAGACAGTTCTATAAACATTTAGTTTGTTTCTGCATTCAGCATATGTATTTGCATTTGGATGCTGAATCGAGATGTTGTTCGTTTTTGTATTTGCATCCAGCATCTAAATGGCGCATCTAGATGTCGCGTCTAGATGTTGCATATAAATGTTGCATCTCTATGTTGTTTATTTATACGTTTATAATTTCATGTTTTTCTAAAAAATATGATTCCTCCACTCAAAAAATAAGTGTTTTGCGACTACGGATGTAGTCGCAAAATTGTGTGACTCTTATGCGACTCAAGTGCAACTCCTTTTCAACTTCGTAGACATGGTCGCACAACAGTCGTTGAATGGCGACTACACTGTTGTAGTCGTAAATATGCGACTATAAATGCGACTGTTAGTGCAATGTCACATTATTTGCGACCACGAAGAGACAACGAGATGTAGTCGCAGTTGTAGTCGCACAATGGTTGCAGCCACAATGTAGTCGGTCTTCTGTATGACGAATGAGCCATGTCAGTTAAGAGTTACAATGTAGTCACAGATTAGTCATAAAAAATGGTTAAAACATATTAAAAATGTAAATGTGTAGGTGTATCTAAATTGTGTCACTCCTTCAAAAGTCGTAAATGTAGTCGTAAAATTTTGCTATATATACCCTCATGAGGTTTATAAAGAATGATCATCTAAAAACATAACGAGTGATGATATAAAAAAAAGGAATGACAAATCCTTATGGTAATTGGAATTCGAGAGAGTGGATGTACCGAAGAATCGATGANGGAATGACAAACATAACGAGAGAGTGGATGTACCGAAGAATCGATGAGCAGACAAATAACATTTTACTCGAGTTTATTGACGGAGTTGAAGGATTCATGAATATGGCAGGCAATCAGCCAATTGTGCAAATTAGAGGGGTAAGTTTTATTGTCCTTGTAGTAGTTGCAAGAACGCAAAATTTCTTACGCGACGTAAAATTTGAACGCATCTATATAGTAGAGGATTTATGCCAAATTATTACATTTGGTATATACATGGGGAAGAAGTGAATGTTGATTTAGGAACGTCAAGTTATAATGTCAATTATAACAATTAACCAAATCGTAGTGGTCAAGAAGATGTGGGTGATAATATAGGTGATATATGTGGAGGTTGTTCATGATGCATTTAATGAAACGTTGGTTCTTGATAACAAAGATCATATTAATGATCACGGTTATTATCAAAACCCGGAAGAACCAAACGAGGAGACAAGAAAGTTTTACAACATGTTGGAAGGATAAAAAGTTCATTGTATGATGGTTGTCATGAAGGGGACTCGCAATTATCTTTAGTGGTTCAGTACATGAACTTGAAGGTAGACTATAATATGGCCGAAAAATGCGTAGACGGTTGAGCTCATCTAATTACAAATATTTTTCCACACGATAACCAATGGATGGATTCATATTATGAGACAGAGAAACTGATGCATAATTTATGTCTTTCATATCATACAATTGGCGTGTGTATCGAGAATTGTAAGATCTTCTAGAAAGAAGATGAAAAATGAGATAAATGTCAATTCTGTCAAGCACCTAGGTAAAAGTGTAACGACAGACGAACAAAAATACCATATAGTCGTATGTGGTATTTTTGATGACTAACAGATTCAGGAGAATGTATCAGACCGAGAAGATTGCTAAAGCATTGAGATGGCATGCAGAGCATGAGATGGAAGACAAAACAATGAATCATCCATCAGACGCAACATAATGAAAAACGTTTGAGCAGAGACATCCTCGATATTCTGGAGAACCAAGAAACGTGTACCTAGGTAGATTATCATGTCCAACATGTATGGGAGATACAAAGGCATTTCAGCTGTCAAATGGAAGGAAGACATGTTGGTATGATTGTCACTGGCGATATCTTCCAACAAGCCATCCATTACGGAAGAATTAAAAAAATCCTAAAAGGGAACCACGCTTTGGATGATTATCCACCTGAATATTTGAGTGGTTGGCAAGTTTATTACGAGCGAATTATGCAAGTCAATTCCAAAAAACATTTGTATGCGGTGGGAATGGTCACGAGGTAAAGAAGTCGGATATTGTAAGACGCATCATTGGCACAAAGAAAGCATATTTTGGGAGTTTCATATTGGACGGACATAAATCTACGACATAATCTTGATGTCATGCATATAGAGAATAATTTATTTGATAACATCTTGCATATCGTCATGAATGACAAAGACAAATCGAAAGACACAAATAAAACGAGGATGGATCTGGCACGGTTTTGTTCAATGAAATATTTGCATTTAGATGCTTGTGAAATAGCTCTTATTCCTATATTTTGATTTTCCCTAATTTTCAAGGAATGTTTATTGGAATGTGTCAAAAATAAAGTCAGATTCACGGATGGTTATGCGTCAGACCTAGCTAGTTAGTTGTGTAGATATGGAAGGAGATAAGTTTTCAGGTATGAAAAGTCACCAGTCATGTATTTATGGAGCGGTTGCTTCCGTTCATATTTGCAGAACTCTTACCTAGAAACGTACATCTTTCTCTATATGGTATGCATATTTATTATTATTATTCATGTTTTCATTAGTAATATATATCTTTTATGTTAAAAATAATATTGATCAATTTTTTAATTATTGAGTAGGCATTTGAAGCTTTTTTCGGGACTTGTGTTCAAGATCTCTGCACTAAAACCGAGTGCAAATTATGAAGGAAAGCATAGTTATTATTTTATGCAATTTAGAGAAGATCTTTCCACCGAGATTTTTCGATGTAATGGAGCATCTCCCCGTACATCTGCCATACGAAGCCAAACTTGGTGGGCCTGTACAATATAGGTGGATGTATCCATTCAAAATGTGTTTATGAAATTAAAAAGAAAGGCGAAAAACAAAATATATGCAGTTGGATTAATCCTGGAATTACTTTTCTGCAAATATAGAAACAAAAACAAGGTACTTTTGATAACCTAATCTGTTGTAAAACATGTGTAAATCATATTCGTAATTTTAATTTCTCTATTCGTTATGCATATATATATATATATGTCAACTAGATTGACAAAGGTGAAGCCCATATTTATCCTTTTGTTGATATACTAGATATATTCAGCCGCGTAGATCGTGGGAGTTGAAGATTTAAAGAGATATGGTTCTCTAAAAGATATTACCGTTGCGCACATGCATATGTTTTGGGTAATTATGAATACTTTTGCCCATCTGAGAGGTATTTTGTTGTGTTCTAAATACTATATAATATAAAATTTAAAGCCTAAGCTCAGATTCGTTTCATCTATCCAACTATAACTAATTATGAATTTTCTTCGAAAAGAGACAAAGAATTTCCTAAGTGGGTTAGAGAATATATAAGTATACATTAATTTTCACGGTGTGTTCAATTTATCGTTTCTTGTTATTTTCTGATATCTATTATAAATTAATATGCCAAAAACATGTGTCTTTAATAAATGGGACAAACGAGGCGTGTCCTATATTGGTTTAGGAGTTAGTTCAAGGCCCCATGAACAAGGCAATGACTTGGCTCATCTATTATACAAGAGGATATATGTTCCATATACGAAATCACAAAAAACAAAAGAAAACATATAACTACGAAATATTGAAAGGAGAAAATTATGCAGATGTATTAGATTTTATATTATAATTATTGTTAATTAGATAAATTGATTTATTAAAATTATATATTAAATATTTAAATTAAAAAATTACAAAAAAATAAAACAAATACAAAAATACAAAAAATATAAATGCCTCTTCAGCTATTCCCGTCACAGACTCGCCTCGTCGGAGTTTTGCTGGAGCCTCTTCAGGAGCTTTGCCATCCGCAGCACCGCCTCCCTGTCTCGCCAACGACATCGCCGGACCTTCTCAGGTCGAAACCCTCCAACATCTCTCTGCCAACCTCCACAAAATTGAACCCATACATCCTCGTCACATATCTCTTTGATGCCTCTATCAATGCCATATTTCTTTTGGGAGGTTTGATGCGGATCTCTCTGTCAACCTCCATCCCCGCCACGGATCTCTCTGTCAACCTTCGCGAAATCGAAACTCTTCAACATCTCTATGTTGCCTCTATTAACTGGTGGGAGTCGGAAAAGCGATTCGTCGTCTTTAGGAATCAGTGGTTGAATTCGAGCCGGTGGAGATGAAGCTGAGAAGGACAAGATATATTTGATATGGTCGGAGCTCNGATTCGTCGTCTTTAGGAATCAGTGGTTGAATTCGAGCCGGTGGAGAAGAAGCTGAGAAGGACAAGATATATTTGATATGGTCGGAGCTCGTCTCACCTCTGCTCGCGTGCGTGAAAGGGGAGAGATGAAGAGAGAGAGAAGTGAAGAATGAAAAGGGTCAAGGGAAGGAGAAGAGTCCCTGTTTAATCTCATTGATCAGATCGTAGTATATCAACATCCCTGAATAATTTCTTAATGATCCTAGTATTTCTTAATTAACCAATCAGAATGATCATATTCTCAGCCATGAGATCTTCTTTTATGAACGATCAAAGATGAATGAAGGGTGATCCTAGTATATTAAGAGTAGCCAATCAAAAATTGATCTATGTATGAACTATGTTTTTAAATAGTTTCAACTCTTAAGTTATTTTGATCTATTTTTTTATATTCTTTGTAATAGTTTCTTTTTAAAAGCTTATGTATCTATCAACTTCTGATGATAAGGAACCTGATGATGAATTTCTTTGTAATTTATCAACTTTTGATGATGATGATGAGGAAGATGATGAACAATAAATTTTATGTTATAAACCTCATCCATTCGACTTAATATAATCTCGTTTATATTATTGTATCCTTCACAAGATGTGAACCAATAATTTAGTTATACATCAAACCAATTATTAAGTTATAAACTGAACCAATTATTAAGTAATATATAAAATATGCTTATATTAAATAGTATTTGTTAACAAATACCAAATATGTTACAATGGCTCACTGGTTCTGCATAATTACATTGGTTCTCCCCTACCCCGACAGACCATGGTTCGAACTCCCTCAGGAGTTTTTTTAATTACGTAGTCGCATTCGAGTCGTAAAAGTGTGACTCCTCTGCGACTACCAATGCATCACTTGGATCGGTGACACCAATGCATCACTTGGATCGGTGACACCAATGCATCACTTGGATCGGTGACACGTAGTCGCACCGTAGTCGCACCGTAGTTGCAGCGTAGTCGCAAAAGTGCGATTTCAGTGTGACCACACGTTGTTTAGGGGAACCCTTATGCGATCATTTCATGATATTTTAATCGCTTTGGGTACAATATAATTCATATGAATTCACAAACACATAACAAAACTTCAATTATCTAAACTTAAAAAAAAATTACCGTTAATGTTAGATAACTATTAGATAAGCATTGCACTTAACGGAAAAACTTTATCTATTCGAGTTAATCATATGTCGTTTACATATTTATATATTTCAAATTACATGTTTAAAAGTGTTTATATATTAAAACTTAAACACTAATCGTTTTTTTATAATTCAGACAATGCTTTAAAAAAGACATAAATCGAACCAATTATTAAGTAATAAATAAAATTCCCTTATTAAAAGTGATTTGTATACATATTCAGAATAAGTTACAATGATTCCTCAAGCTCGGTCTCCTTCTCCAAGCTAGGCAGCTGTGTATCATCCCCTCCCTCTTCAAAAGGATTTGTCCTCCAATCTGTGGGATCTACATCAAAATAAATCAAGGTAGCAGTGTTGAAGCTTGAACTAATGGAATACTTACCTTGGAGATCAAGATGATAGGCATTGTCATTGATCTTCTTGGTTATCTCAAAGGGGCCATCTATCTGAGGGTTAAGCTTGGAGCTTCTCTCTTCCGGGAACCGATACTTCCTCAAGTGAATCCAAACCCAATCTCTTTCTTTGAATGATTGCGCCCCATGTTAGCATGTTTCTCGTAGTATTCGGTCTTGACCTCTATGTTGTCTCTAGCTTGCTCATGGAGCTTCTTCACTTGCTCGGCTTTTTTAGCACCACCTACACTTATGCTTTCACTCAAAGGCAACAGTATCAAATCCAAGGGAGTCAAAGGAATATAACCATAGACAAGCTCAAAGGGACAAAACTTGGTTGTTGAATGCTTAGCCAAATTATAAGTAAACTCCGCATGTGCTAAACAATCTTCCCAAGATTTCAAGTTCTTTTTAATCAAAGCCCTAAGAAGCATAGTCATGGTGCGATTAACAACCTCAGTTTGCCCATCAGTTTAGGGGTGACAAGTAGTGGAAAACAATAACTAAGTTCCAAGTTTACTCCACAAGTGTTTTTTCAAAAATGACTCAATAATTTAGTATCTTTATCTGAAACAATAGTCCTAGGCATTCCATGCAATTTGACAACTTCTTTAAGGAACAAGTGAGCTATATAAGTGGCATCATCAGTTTTATGGCAAGGAATGAAGTGAGCCATTTTAGAAAACCGATCCACAACCACAAAGATAGAATCATGGTCATACTTAGTTCTAGGCAATCCTAAAAAAAAATGCATTGATATGTCATGCCAAGGACTAGATGTTATAGGGAGAGGAATATATAACCCGTGGGGTTGAGACTTGGCCTTTGCTTGCTTGCATTTGAGGCAATTAGCATAAAGCTTCTCCACATCCCTTCTCATGTGTGGCCAATNAAAAAAATGCATTGATATGTCATGCCAAGGACTAGATGTTATAGGGAGAGGAATATATAACCCGTGGGGTTGAGACTTGGCCTTTGCTTGCTTGCATTTGAGGCAATTAGCATAAAGCTTCTCCACATCCCTTCTCATGTGTGGCCAATGAAAATGGTCTTGAGCTACCTTCATAGTGTTATCCATTCTTAAGTGTCCCATTAGTCCTCCATTATGGGCCTCCCTAATCAATAAATCTCGAATACGACTATGAGGTACACACAACTTATTCTTAAAGAACAAGAACCCATAAAGAATATAGTAATGATCTACAGCATGGGCTGAGCATTTAGCATAGTGTCCTTGAAGTCAAGATCATCAACATATAAGCACGTAACTTATTCAAAACCAAGTAATCTAGCATTTAAATTAGAGAGCAAGGTATACCTTCTTGATAGTGCGTCGGCCACGACATTATCCTTACCTAGCTTATAAGCAATTATGTATGAAAAGGTTTCTATGAACTCTACCGATCTTGTGTGTCTCTTATTAAGCTTGTGTTGACCTTTCAAATGCTTGAATGACTCATGATTCCTATGTATGACAAACTCTTTAGGCCATAGATAATGTTACCAAGTTTGCAATGCTCGGACCAAAGCATAAAGCTCTTTTCATAAGTTGGGTTGTTCAAGGTAGCTCCTCCAAGCTTCTCACTAAAGTAAGCTATTGGCTTTCTTTCTTACCTGAGGACAACTCCTATCCCAAATCCAGAAGCATCACATTCTACTTCAAGCGTTTTGGAGAAGTCCGGGAGTACTAGCAAAGGTGTGTGGGTTAGCTTCTCCTTCAAGGCTTGAAATGCCTTTTCTTGTGCTTCCTACCATTTAAATCCCACTGATTTCTTGATAACTTCAGTGAGAGGGGTGGCCAAGGTGTTGAAGTCTCTCACAAACCTCCTATAGAACCCGGCTAACCCATGTAAGCTTCTTACTTCACCCACAGTCTTGGGTGTTGGCCACTCTTTGATGGCTTTAACCTTCTCTTCATCCACTCTTACCCCTTCATCTGAGACAACAAAGCCAAGGAAAACTAGGTGATCCGTTCCAAAAGTGCATTTAGCTAAATTAGCATACAATCATTCACTTCTCAAAAACACGTAGAACCGATTCTAAATGTTTAGCATGATCAACTAGGCTCTTGCTATAGACAAGGACATCATAAAAATAGACAACTACAAACAAGCCAATGAATTTCCTTAAGGACATGGTTCATCAATCTCATAAAAGTGCTATGAGCATTAGTGAGGTCGAATGACATCACCAACCATTCATACAATCCATACTTAGTTTTAAAGGCAGTTTTCCATTCATCACCCTCTTTCATTCTAATTTGATGATAGCCACTTTTAAGATCAATTTTAGAGAACACCTTAGAACCATGACACTCATCTAACATATCATCTAGCCTAGGGATGGGATGGCGATACTTAACCGTTATATTTTTTATGGCGCGGCAATCCACACACATTCTCCAAGTGCCATCTGATACACAGGTGGACAAGGAGACCATGCCCCAAGGATCAACACTCAAAGCTCCCACTGGACCAGTCACTCGAGCACCAGCTAGGAAGCTATCTGTAGCCATCAATGAGGTCATGGAAGAGCTAGAGACCCACTGCCATCACTTGTAGAAGGAGGAAGAACCGGTCATCCGAAGCTTCCTCTCAACCTCTCCAAGTTCCTAAGTGGATCAAGTGAGCCTTAGGGGTACTCTTCCTTCGTTGGGGTTTTGTCCCACGTGGTTTTCCCCATCAAGGTTTTTCTTTCCTTTTACGACTTGTGTTTAGTTGCTTCCCTTAGACTATTTAAACCTTTGTAGCCATTTTGGCAAAACTTAACTTTCAACCTTTTTCAAATCATGAGAGTGTGTAATATCTCTTAGGGTTTCGGTGTGTCATATCTGAAACCATCTTCTCTTTCTCTCAATCTTGTTCTAAGCCCAAGATTTCATCACCTTAAGTCATTCTCGCAACCAACATCCGGCCACCGGCATTTCATCCATCCGTGAAGACCTCCGATCATTCCAACAACCTAACTTTAAGCAAATCAAGATCTGTCTCGACTGATCCTCATCATTTCTATAAAGACTAAGGCTTACCAAATATCGAAGCATTTGGGAACATTTAGGTCAGAGGAACTCTCCGAGTTTCTTAGTGTACGGCCGCATGACGTAGCCACGGCCGTACACCGAAGTTCCCTTTCATTCCGTCGACCGTTTCATCATCAATCTCTGTTTTCTCTCGACTACATCTCCTCATTTCCTTCAAGAAGCAAGCTTGCAAAGTCTCATCCCCATTTGAATCGATTAGGCTGTGAAAGTGAAAACCATTTGGCTCGTACAGCCGGCAAAGCCATACCCGGCAGTGCAAAACAACCTCATTTCGAATCTCCCACCCTGAATCCCTATTCCCTTCACTCTGACTTGATTGTTTCCTTTATTTTACCTTGTTATTAAACTCTGACAAGTTTGATTTTGATTGCTCACATGGTTAGGTGGAAGACGCTCTTTGGCCATTCCTCCTCCGGCCGGCCGCGAGGCATCTAGAAGTGGTTAAGTGTTCGATCTCTCAACTGGGTTTGTATCATCATCTTTCTTTGGCACCAAGAGCACATGCACAACCCAATGACTCAAGCTTGCTCTGATATAGCCTTTGCTCATAAGGTCTTCCACTTGTCTTTGAAGCTCTTTGGTCTCTAAAGGATTTGTCCTATAAGCCGGCCAATTTGGTAAAGTTGCTCTGGGGACAAAACCATCAATAAGACGGGTTGTTTCTCCTGGAGAAACTTCCTTACTATACTTAATTGACAAGGAATTTGGATGCCTTAGAGGCAGTAGGCTCATCTTTCTTTCTCAGGTGGAGTTGATCTTGTGGTACCTCTTGAGGAGACATAGGTTGAAGAACAACCGAATGGACCAAGCATTAAGCATAAACTTCCTTGAAGTCTAGGTCATCAGCATATAAGTCTTTTACTTGTTCAAAGCCTAGCAATCTAGTATTTAAACTAGAAAGGAGAGTATACCTTCTTGACAATGCGCCGGCCACGACATTGTCCTTACCTTGCTTGTATGCAATGACATATGGAAAGGTTTCAATGAATTCAACCCATCTTTCATGTCTCTTGTTAAGCTTATGCTGACCCGTGAGATGCTTAAGAGACTTGTGATTCGTGTGTATGACAAACTCCTTAGGCCATAAGTAATGCTGCC
>OVAU01002930.1:0-11747 GCA_900406315.1 Biscutella laevigata subsp. laevigata
GTAGCAGCGGGGTTAACAAACCCTGTTATTAAATTAGCACACCTGCTGATTTAGTGACAGAGAGAAAAAAAGGCCAAGTTATTAGCTTCTAAGCCCGAGAGGGAAATTAACCTTTTGTTCATGTCTGTTGCAGTTCTAATTTGTTATTGTTGAATGCTTTGTGTATTGCATGCTNCTTGAATGATTGTTAGGATGGTTGTAAGGGATGTGCTTAATTGCCTCTTAGTATGTTTTCATTTGAGGCGCGAGAGCGCGGTATTAACCATGTTAGGAATAGGGATTTCTGCCACGAGAGTGGGTTGATACATATCAGAATTCCCTAGACCTAAGTTTACTTGTTGTTTGAACCTAAAGCACCTAGATCTAGGATTGTCACATGAAATCTGTTACCTGATCAATCACCTGCTTTCTCTTTTAATTGAATCTCGTTTTATTCTGCTTTTCCGAATTATCTCCATCTTACTACAACTAAATGACAATTTCAAGACAGGATATTCAGTGACAGTGTTTTATCCTGCTTAGTCCTAAGTTTAGCTTCATAAAAGTACTACTGTTTCTAACAAATCCCGAGGTGGTTCGATATCCCCTTCTTTATTTGGCTGGTAAAACCCAATTTCTCATCCTCTTCTCGCTTTCTAAATCAATAGAAGTAAGTGGAGAGTTGATAAAAAGGGCTATTACCATCCTCCACCTAGGAAATGATGAGGTAAAGTAGTTTGATATGAGGGAGATCCTGAAGAAACCCTCCATGTCTGTCAAGATCTTCATAATAAACATCATAGATAATCTGACTGAATAATATATAGAGGACTTTTCTCAAGAATACATTCTGCAAAAGCACCCACTTAGGAAAGAAATCAAGATTATGTTTTTGGAATTCAGATTGGGAACATGCAGAGAAGATTAGACTCTCATAAGGCCCTTCTCGAAAAACCTGAGTTCGAGGAAATCACCACGCTGGATCTGCAAGGTGGGATCTACAGTGACCTCGAAAAACCTAGAGTTGAAAATGACTGGAGTGAACTTAAAGCACCCAACTCGAACTAAAACCCCTCCCTAAGGGGCTCAGGTATGTTTTCTTGGGGACAAACTCTACCTACCCGGTAATTGTTAATGATGCATTGAATAATGATGAAATCAACTGCCTGGTTAGAGAGCTAAAACGTTTTAGGAAGGCTATTGGTTATTCTCTGGATGATATTAAGGGAATTTCCCCTTCTTTGTGCATGCATAGAATACATTTAGAAAATGAATCCATGTCCACAATTGAGCACCAAAGAAGATTGAATCCGAATTTAAAAGAGGTAGTAAGAAAGAAAATTTTAAAACTCTTAGATGCTGGAATAATTTACCAGAATTCGGACATCAACTGGATCTCCCATGTGCATGTTGTTCCAAAGAGGTGGAATCACAGTCGTTAAGAATGATAATGACGATCTGATCCCCACCAGAACCATAACGGGGCACAAAATATGTATAAATTACAGAAAATTGAATGCTGCCACCAGAAAAGACCATTTCCCTCTCCCTTTCTTAGACCAAATGCTAGAAAGACTATCAAACCACCCATATTATTGTTTCCTCGATGGGTATTCTGGATTTTTCCAAATTCCCATTCATTCGAACGACCAAGGAAAAACCACCTTCACATGCCCTTACGACACATTTGCATATCGAAGGATGCAATTCAGGTTATTTAACGCACTGACTACTTTTCAAAGATGCATGATGTCTATCTTTTCTGATTTGATAGAGGAAGTAGTTGAAGTTTTCATGGATGACTTCTCTGTGCATGGTTCGTCTTTTCTGCGTGTTTGTCTAATCTTTGCAAGGTACTCAAGCGCTGTGAGGAAACCAACTTGGTTCTGTATTGGGAGAAGTGCCATTTTATTGTTAGGGATGAAATTGTTCTAGGACACAAAAAATTGACAAGGCCAAGATCGAGGTTGAAAAGGCCAAGATCGAGGTGATGATTAATATGGGACCCCCAAATTCTGTTAAGGGAATCAGAAGTTTCTTGGGGCATGCAAGTTTTTACATGAGATTTATTAAAGATTTTTCTAAGATTGCCAGGCCCATGACGAGGTTGCTCTGTTAGGAGACTGGATTTCATTTTGATGACCAATGCATGCATGCATTCAAAATCATCAAGAAAGAGTTGATAAGTGCCCTAATTGTGCAACCACTAGACTGGAATCTCCCTTTTGAAATAATGTGTGATGCGAGTGATTACGCAGTAGGAGAAGTTCTAGGCCAGAGGAATGACAAGAAGTTGCATGTTATATATTATGCAAGCAAAACATTGGATGAAGCTCAGACTTAGTACGCCACGACTGAGAAAGAGTTGTTAGCAATCGTGTTCACCTTTGAGAAGTTCAGATCATACTTAGTGGGGTCCAAGGTAATAGTCTTCATAGACCATGTTGCGCTGAGACACCTCCTGGCTAAAAAAACGCCAGCCAAGGCTGCTCAGGTGGATTCTCTTACTTCAAGAATTCGATCTTGGGATTAGGGACAAAAAGGGGATTGAAAATCGTGTAGCATATCATCTATCCAGGTTGCGGGTTTTGGATGAGTTACCTATAAATAAATCATTGCCAGAAGAGCAACTTATGGTGCTAGGGACCCTCGGCGATGTCAAAGGACCTTTGGGCCCAAGTTACGACGTGAGGTCGATAACCATCATTCAGTCTAACGAACCATGGTTAGCATATATAGTGAACTATCTAGAATGTGGAACAGAGCCACCAACACTTGAAGGATATCAAAGGAAAAAGTTCTTGAAAGAAGTTAAAAGGTAGTACTGGGATGAACCATATCTATACACCATGAGGAAAGATGACTTGTATCGTAGATGTGTAGTGGAGGAGGAAGTTAAAGGAATCATGACACATTATAATGGATCGACCTATGGGGGTCATTTCGCAAACTTCAAGACGGTTGCAAAAATCCTACAAGCAGGTTTTTGGTGGCCTACTATGTTTAAGGACACTAATCGGTTCATAGAGAGATGTAACACTTGCCAGAGGAAGGGAAACATCAGTAAGAGGAATGAGATGCCTCAAAACCCGATAATGGAAGTCGAGGTGTTTGATGTATGGGGCATCGACTTCATGGGATAATTCTCATCCTCATATGGAAACAAATTTATCTTGGTAGCGGTGGACTATGTCTCCAAATGGGTCGAAGCAATTGCAAGCCCACTTAGACATAAGACAATCTAGATTGTGAAATTGAACATCATTAGTAATTCAATTAACTGCCCATTTCGGTTGTCATGGTCCATGTGCTTGGTTTAATTTCTTGAATCTACATTTTGTTCGATCTCGTTGACTTTCTGGTTGACTTTGGTATTTCGCTTTATTTTACTTAATTTGCTTTATTAGAATTGTTAGTGACAAACATACCCCATCGATTGCACCTAGACTTAGCGAACTAGCATCACAGAACTAGTGTGTTGTTACCACCTGAGATTGGTTCGGCATTCTCCCCCCACTATACTACATTGACGACCATTTTACTAATCAATAGTAAAACTGAGTTTATCAAGACATTATGATTTCCCGGAAACAACACCAAAAACATGGTGTGTGTGTTCTTTACCCAAAGTATTAATTAACCTTTTCCTCGTCACCACGCAGGCTGCAAGTGCATAGCTATGTCATTTGAGTAGTTAGGGATCAAATACACATGTAAGCTTGGTATTATATGTTTTAAATGTCTTAGAGCTAAGATGATTAGGGTTTTGGTTTTTGGTTTTTTTTTAATCTAGAACTAATCAAATACTCCCTCCGTTTCAAAATAAGTGATGTTCTAGCCAATTTTTTTTGTTTCAAATTAAGTGATGTTTTCTAATTTCAATGAAGAATTAATTGCATTTTTAATTTTAGTAATCATTTTAATTTTGTATTCTATTTTTCTATTGGTCAATTTGGGGTTAGGTAGATAATAAATGATGTTTTATTTTTGAAAACACAAGAAATTAAATGATTTCTTAATTTGTGTGTAAAAACCTTAAACATCACTTAAAAAGAAACAGAGGGAGTAAGGAATAAGCGAAGAAGGAAATTAAGTAATGAAAACAAAGCAAGAAATGGAAACCAAACAAATTCAAATAAACAAGCTTAATAAAACTAGACCTCAACAAGGTTTGCATGGTCCTACCCCACTCTTGCGGTTCATTAGGACCCAAAGTCACACAACCCAAATAACCAGAAGCGATGGGATTCATTCGTCTCATGGCTAGGCGAACATTACCACATAAATTAGTCGATATGCTCACAACCAAGAGACTCTTAAGGGAAATAAATGCATGGGATTTTGCCCCCATGCAAAGTTCCTCTTGGTTGCCCTCACAACAAATGGTCCGATATTCTCACAGAATTTTGCCCCTATGAGATGTCCCTAGAATCAATAACTAGGTGATCATCCCTAGCCACGCATTGCACACGAGTTTAGAGGAGATTCTTAGCCAACACTCTAAGTTAACCGATCCTACTCTTGTCTAGTTCATGTTCTCCTTGAAGGAAAATCCCTAGACCCCACTACCTACTACTCACACATGAATATTATTGAGATAGACATGTGTAGTAGAGTTAACAAAAAAGCAAGAAGCAAAGAAAAACCAATTATACAACAAGCAAGAGAATAACTTGGTGTAGAGAGGTTAAATATTAATATAGATTCAAGGAAGTTTGGCTAAACACTTGAATGGACCCTATGATTCTCCTTACAACCAATCTAAAACCCTAAAGGGTAGAGGTTTTTATGAAAACAGTAGCTAGAAAACAAAAACAGAAGCAAGAACCGTGAGATAAGCCTTGGAAGACTAGCTTGTTCCTAGAAGCGAACCGGCTAAGCGTGACAAAGAGAGAGTTTTTGGTCTTCTCTTGAACTAGATCTTGGCAAACATCTTGAGAACAAGCTAAGAACCCTAGGGCTTGATTATAGACACGTAGATAGAGAGAGATGAAGAAAGATGGTTTTATTGCTTAAGAAAAATATGAGAAACAACCGGAGGTTAATCCTCTTTGTATCCACTCTAAGAACCCTAAACTAAGCCTAATCAATATATGGTCCCAAAATATCTTACAAATAATTAAAAACAAGAGTTTATATTAAGTTTAAGAGGTAGAGAAGCGAGCTACGATTCTATTTAGGAGAAATGGCAAATCACATAAACTTTCCATTGTTTTGCTCGAAGAATATTACTTGCTTTAAATTCTGAGGAGTGCCTAACATAGCTTGATAATTTCCATTTTCTTAGGATATTCTTCTAGAAGTCCAAGAAAAATTCTCGAATGACGCCTCATTTGGTGGGGCATATCTTGAGTAGACCGGGCTTAAGTGCGGCGATGAGAGGCACGTGGTCTAGGTAAGTTATTTTGGGCCATAGTACTTGGATTGTTGCATTATAGGTGACCTTAAAAATCTAACTCAAAGGACTTCCAATCTTCCAGTCTTCTTGAGGCTTCAAGAGGATCTCATTCTAGTTATGCATGGAGAAGATTGTTTCAGGCCAATCAACTTATCAATTATGGTATGTCTTAGACGAAAAGAACGGGAAACATGAGTTAGAGTTTGAAAGGATAGCTGGTTTCCTTCTTTACCTTCTCGTACCCCAATTGCAAGAGCTTTACTAATTAATGAACGTCTTAAAGTCTCTTTGCTTTTAATCAAAGATTAGAACATTGGCCTTTGTCCCCATAATTTTATTACGGAGGTATTTTAGAACAGAGAATATTAGAAGATTGAAATGATTTCTGTATATTCAAAAGCTTGAAAATGAAAGTTTGTTACATAGCCAATATTTATACTCTATGCTAAACTAAACCAAAACAAATTAAATAGATGTACATTGTAAACCAACTAAACCGATCCAAATAATCTGAAACCCCCCTCAAGATGGCGATGCAAACAGATTCAGCACTCCCATCTTGGACATATTATCTCGAAATGGACTAGGGTATAAAGGTTTCGTGAGACAGTCTGCAAGTTGACTAGTTGTCCGAATATTGACGCCTAATTACAGAATATAAGACTCCCGACTTGACTACCTTGACCAATCATCTGGTCCTGTATAGTTTCCTGAATAATGCAAGTGTCAGTGGAGAAAAGAAACTTAGCGTTTAGAGATTTGGTAAGAGCACTGACACTCAAAAGGTTGAACTTAAACTCAGGTATGAAAAACACATCATAGAGAGATAATTCAGCAGTTAATTAAATGTAGCCTATTCCCGCTATAGTCACAGTCAAACCATTAGGTAAAGTCACAAAGGTATTAACTAATGGTGTATACTTAGAGAAAAGATCCCTATGGTGAGTAACATGATGTGTTGCCCCCGAGTCTATCACCCAATTCCTATGAGACATTTCTGAATCTTTAGAGGTAGATGAAAGTGACATGTTATTCAAAGAAAAGTCATAGAAATTTGAGAATGAACCTGATATCTGTGTGATACTTGTGCGGAAGTAGAAGTGGAGGCACAATGAATCTCAGGAGAAGGTGCAATGATAGGAGCCTGAAGTTTCTGACTCAAATAGGCAATCATGCTTTGAATGTGATCAGTTGTCATCCCCATATCTCGATTATCCTCATTTGATACCAATTAAAGAGTTGCGGGAACCACATTTCCTGTAGCCATGTTTGTGTTGCCAACATTCATATTATGTGGTTTCTTCTTACTCAACGGATGCCCTGGAGGATAAACGTGGAGCTTGTAGAACTTATCCACTGTGTGACCAAGAATAGTGAGAGCATTTTGGCTTCTAAAAATTACCATGAGAAAGCATAATCTGATTTTGATCCATCGTCGAAATGGACTGAATGTGAAAGGCAGAAAAATTGTGTGAGTTTTGATTTTCAGAAATAACAATCCGCTGACTTTCATCTTGATCTAACATATTGTAGATATCAACCAATCTTGGAAGTGGATTCATATTCAGAATCTGTCCTCTAATGTTGGCAAAATTATCATTCAACCCCATTAGAAACTGGATTATTCTACTGGTCTCAACTTCGTCCAGTAATTCTTGCACATAATCACAGTTACATCTTCGAGTAGTTGTTGATTTCGTATTAGCCAATTGCTCCCATAGAGTCTTCTTTTTGGTGTAATAAGTGTAGAGACTCAAATTTCCTTGTTTTAGAGAAGTAATCACCTGCTCAAGTTGATACTTCCTAGGCAAATTACGAACTCTAAACCAAGAAAATAGGTCATTCCACATTTCAGAAGCATCTTCGAAGTATAAGATGCTATCATAAATTTCCTTACTAATAACATTCAACAGCCAAGATTTGACCATGGTGCTACACCTACTCTAGATCTTAAACTGAGGATTACTTTCAATCAATCTAGGCAATGTTCCATCAACAAATCCGAGTTTGTTTCTTGCATCTAAACTCATTCACATAGCAATATACCAAATGTTAAAATTATATCCATCTAGAGTTTGATTGACGATACATAAACCAGGATGATTCGTAGAGTTGAGGAAGTATGGACTATGTAGATTATCAGCAAAAGACATACCAACATTTTGAATTGCAGGAACTCCTTGTTGAGCTGAATCATGAGGATTCGATTGGATTTCGTGTTCATCTTCATTTGGAATTGTTGAGTTGTTAGGATTCCTCATAGCAGAAATTTCTGTATCCGACGAAGTAGTTCAGCTTCGAAGTTTCTTAGTCTGTTTCACCATTGTCACACCTTGATTCAACGGAAAATGAGCTCGATTCGAAGAAAAACGGTGATTAGAGAGGTCACACGGTTTTTCGAAAGCTACCGAAAAAACAAAGAAGAAAAAACTCGAAATCAGAGAGAAACGAGCTAGAAAGTGCTTTGATACCATATTTGAGAGCTGAGAATATCAGAAGATTGAAATGATTTTTGTATATTCAAAAGCTTGAAAATGAAAGTTTGTTACATAGCCAGAATTTATATTCTATGTTAAACTAAACCAAAACCAATTAAATAGATGTACATTGTAAACCAACTAAACCGATCCAAATAATATGAAAGGAGGACGTAGACGAGATCCAGCTTTTTCGACCAAGTTAGTCACGCGCCTAGACAAGCCTACTTGGTCATATTCAAGATGTGGGGAGTATATAGTAAAATCTGGCTATTACTTATTAAGAAATCCTCCTCAAATGCAGTTACAGAGTAGACTTCAACAGACGGATTGAATCATCTATTCAAGACTGTATGGGATCTTCAAATTCCTCCTAAAGTCTAGAATTTCATCTGGAGAATTATTCATCAAGCTTTACCAGTAAAAAGGTCTTTACAACGTCGTGGTTTGAAAATTTCCTCAAATTGTTGAATAGCTAAAGAGATTTGAGTGCTTTCTCCAGTATTGCATTTGTCTGAGTCTCCGAGAGTATGATTTCTGATTCTCCTATAAATATTCTTGAATCATTGCTCTTTAAATGCACCCACTGCCTCCTATGGTTGTTTATTCACATTCATAGTTTGGAAGATTTGGAAAATGAGAAATGTTTTACTTTATCAAGGTAAAAGTTTTGCAGTTCTTCATTAACCAATCTTTAATGGATTATCAACAATTGATGACATCTCAGAATGATGAAAACTTGTTGAGGACTCCTTCACAAGTGACTTCTCCTCCGATAAGTTCCCGCGAAACTATTAGCACAACATCTTCTGCTTGCTGTTTTGTGAATATATAAAGGAATATTAGGTGGCGGCAACGAATGGAATATTCATTTAAGCTAAAAATAAAAGAAGAAACATATTATTTAAAAGATCTCATATATTAGATAGAAAATGGATATCCAATAAAACCTCTATAAATTAATATTCGATAAATTAATAATCACGATAAATTAATAAATTATCTCAGTTCCGAGTTGGGACAATGTAAAAATAAGCGAAATCCGATAATATAATAAGATAATAATTTTTTTTAGAAACTTCTATAAAAAATATGGTTTCAATATTGACATAAATTAATATATATATATATGAAATTTCATATATATATATATATATATATATATATATATATATATATATAAAATTTTTAATAATATATNTATATATATATATATATATATATTTAATAATTTTATTAAAATAGTTGTTTATTTTTGTACTTTTTTAAGTTGAATCTTTTTAAAATTCCTTTATAATTGTTTAGTGAATAAAATTTAGTTACTCTTATTACTATTCATATGTTTTACTCACTAACTCTTTGCATACTTTATATACTTGATTTCTGAAGATATGATAACTCATTATTAACAATAATGTATAAAATTGATGTTGAGTTTTCGACAAAACAATAATAATAAGGTTAACAAAATTAAAAAGAAATATGAAATAAGGTGAATTCTATGAATCTTCTATTTAATAAATAAATATATTAAAATAATAAAAAAATATATAAAAAAGGAACCGTAATGAATTATCAAAAATAAAAATGTATAAATATTGAAAATAATATGAACTAATATAATCAAATATTTTAGTAAAAATAAAATTTTAGGAAATTATGAATTTGAAAAACTTCTTTAAATTAATATTTATTAACTTATACTATAAATTAATAAATATTAATTTATCGATTAATTAATACCTCTCTAAATTAATAATTTTTCACAGTTTCACCATTATTAATTTATAGAGGTTTTACCGTATTACCTCATACTTCACTAAAGCTCCTCAAAATACCGGAAAAGCAAGCTATATATTCTTTTAGGCTTGACACCACAAAATGACATTTTCTAAATTGTTTTCATACTTAGAAAGGTAAATGTCATCTAGTTACAGGTATTATAATATTTGAGTAGGGTATATATATATATATATATATATATATATATATACTCTTGTATATTAAAAGAGAAGTATGAGAGGTCACGTGTCAAGTTCATAATTTTTCACGTCTTTTATTTTAAATATCTGGTATCTTAAACATATTACCAAACATATTTATATTTTATTATTCTTTATTACTTATTATTCTTGTTTACAAACAATAATTATTAAAAAATTAAAAAAACTTTATTATGAAAATTTTAAAATCCTCTCATACTCTTATATATTATAATAAAGAGTGATTTGTCTACAATGACACTTTTTAAAAAGTATTTGTCCAAAATGACACTTTTTTGGAGTATGACACTTATTCTTTTTCTCATGAACAAACAAAAAAAGATGAATGTGTATTTATACTATTTTGACCTTGAGGTGAGAGAATGAAATAATTAGTTTCTCTTCTTTTTTTGTTATTTTCGAGAGAAAAGAGATGGATAAAAAGAAAAAAATCAAAGAGGAAAAAGAGAGCAAGAGAGAGAAATGACAATTTAAACACATGATTTATCTTCTCTTTGACATAACTAATTATTGGTTGAAAATCAAAGATAATTGTAGCTAGAGAAGTTGCATATTTTTGTTTTCCCAACAACTTAAGATGCATTTCGAAAATTTTACGGTAAAAAATAGTAAGATCGTAACCACAAAATACTGACCACAAATCTAAGATATCATGGTTGTCTCCAAAAACATGATGTGTAGTTGTACCACCATGATATAAGCATCAGTCTTATACGATACGGTAACCACAAAACAACGGTTATACATACATATCACCATAAAATATGCAATAGAACCATGAAAACATAAGACATTGAACACCAGTTTTATTTAATAACCACAAAACGGTAACCACAAAATAGTAACCACAAAACATCAGTTATACATATATATCATCAACAAATATGCAGTAGAACCATGAAAGCATAAGACATGAAAGACCAATCTTATTTAGTAACCACGATACGATAACCACAAAACATTGATTATACATAAATATCACCATAAAATATGCAATAGAACCATGAAAACATAAGACATTGAACACCAGTCTATTTTAGTAACCACGATACGATAACCACAAAACATCGGTTATACATACATATCTCCACAAAATATACGATAGAACTATGAAAGCAAGACAAATGAACACCGATCTTATTTACTAACCAAACGATGACAAAAAATATCACAATGAATTTGGTTCATATTGAATTTGGTTTGTGTTGAACTTGATTCGTAAAGTATGACCACAAAAGAATGAATTTGGTTAGTAATGATATTGAATACTTATATTATTAGTTTTCATATAAGAAAGATATGATGTTTCATAAATTAATATGTAGAAAGGATAGAAGAGAGATAAAAAATGGGAAAAAGAAAAGAAAATGAGATAAAAAAGTAAAAAAGGTGAGTGAGATAAAAGAAAAAAGAAAGAGAGAGAAAAAAACTATGTAAGGAGTATTTGGTAATAAACTAATGCAAACTTGTCATTGGAAATAAAAGTGACAAATTAGACAATAACTTTATAAAAGTTGTCAGACAAATAGTTTTATAATAAAAGCATTGAGTGTCACACTGTCAAACATAAAATTGTTTTACGTTTTTGTTTTATTTTAATTATGGGAAATCTTAAACTTGTTGAGAAAAATATTTAAATTTAATTACTTTTAATTGGCTATGACACATGTCAAATCCATTTATTTATACTTTTTGTATTAATCAAATTATTGCTTAAAATTTAATTCTGAATGATATTCTTATAAGTTAAAAAAATAAAATAATAATTAATAGACACATTTAACTAAATTAAAAAATCATTAATTTTTTATAATAATAATAAAATCCGGATATGGTCCGAATCTTAATCTAATAAATAAATATATATATATATATATATATATATATATA
>OVAU01002931.1:0-11746 GCA_900406315.1 Biscutella laevigata subsp. laevigata
CGTCATACTTTTCTTTATTTCTTTCTTAAATTTTTTTTTTGGTTGATAAGTTATGAGATTGAGTGGGAATTTATAGGCAAAAACGCGACCACAAAGCGACCACAATGTAGTCGCTCTTATTAGTTACACCGGCCACATTAAAAATGTGTTTAAACAACCTTCAAACGACCAAAAAANAACGACCAAAAAACGACTACTAAGCGACTCAAAAGCGACAACGGTCAACGGGTCGCATCTGCGGTTGCTCTGCATAGCGACTACAACTCCGTGGTCGCTTTTTAACTACTCCAAAGCGACCACGTATTCGCGACCACATTTTCGTGGTCGCTTTACGGACGCAAAAAACGATCACGGATATGTGGTCGCTTATTAGCGACCACAAAACGACAACGATTTTTTTGTCGCTCAAACGGTGGCTTTGTGGTCGCTTTTTTGTTGCGACTACGCCCGTGGTCGCATTTCGTAGTCGTTTTTTCGTGTTTTCTTGTAGTGCCAGACGGGCAAGTACCTGTGGCGCCGATGGAGGACGGTAGGAGTGAAAGCGAGAATTCCGCTCACACCAAATGTAATATAGAGCGAACTGAAACATGAGGCGGAACAAGAATAGCCTAGTGGGAGAATAGAACCGATCCGTGAGTAGAGGAAGAAGACGCTCCCATAGAGTAGTATAATCCTAAGGCATAGAGTTCTGAACCACCAGGTTCAAGACCTGAGAGGAGAATCGACAAGTGAAAAACAGATGATCACGAGTCTCTGGCATCGCACACCCGAACGTACACAGCGGGGATGCACCAGACCAGCGCGCAACGCGAGCAGCAGTAGACAACCGGTCACGAATAGCAAGCCAAGTAATGAAAGCATAACGGGGTACCGAGTGAGTAAACCACACCCCCGAGCCCAAGGGACCAGCGGAGCACGAGTACGAATGCAATCCCATACATAAGAGGAGGCGTACCGGCTAGAGAATCGACTAGGAGACGTACGCCAAAGCACTCTATCAACCCCCTTTGTAACCGGACGTAACCGTAAGTGACCAATAATAGACTTAACGTCATTGAGATCAGCAAATCGGTGTAGTCTTCCCGGCCTGACCATGCCAAGAACCGAGGCAAGCGTGGAGGAGAGAGGGATACCAAGGCGACTCGGCCCAGCGTCCCCCAATCGAGCCAAGAGAGGACCCTCTGAAGTCCAGTTATCATACCAGAATGAGATATTCGTGCCAGGACCAATATCCCAACGCATAAACGAGGCAGCAAGAGGGCGCAACTTTAAAAGCTTACCCTAGATCAAAGACCCCTGAGCAGGAGTAGCTGTCCGAAAAGACCCCTCCCGAATCAAGTACTCCTTCACCCAACTAACCCAAAGAGAGCGAGGCCTAGAAAATAGCAGCCAAATAAGTCGCAAACCATGCACAACATTAGCATCCCGAAGAAGTCGGAGACCCAGACCACCCTCAGCAAGTGGCGTACAGACATCCGCCCAAGAGACCTTAGCCCTAGAGCCAGATAAGGCCGATCCCTACCAGAGGAACCCACAGTATAACCGGTCAATCTCCCTGAGGCACCGACGTCGGAGGTGAAATGCGACTGACCAGAAGTGAAAGACGCCAGAAAGAACAGATCGAATCAGCTGCCAACGACCCGCAAAAGAGAGAAAGCGAACTGACCAGCTCTGGATGCGGTTACGGATCTTTTCCAGAAGAGGAGAGCAGTCCTGGAGAGTCAACCGATGTGTAGTGAGCGGAAGACCGAGATACCGGACCGGAAGAGTATCAAGAGTAAACAGGAAGCGAGCAGTAACGTCAGCAACATGACCAACAGAGACCCCCGCAAGATAGAGGTCCGATTTCTCCAGACTCAATCGAAGACCCGAAATAGCAGCAAACTGATAAAAAACATCCACAATACCCTGAATAGATCCAACCGCCCCATCAGAGAAAACCATGATATCGTCAGCAAAACAGAGATGGGTAATACCCAATGCAACACAATGCGGACGGTACCCAAACAGGCCACCTATTCGGCTTAGACTAAGTAGATTCTTTATAGTCTTAGTACGTGAATCTCTCCTGAATTGGTTCGGCATTTTAAACCCTTCTATACTACAATCGCATAAGAGCAAACTTTACAACTAAAATATAAAAACTATCGTAGTTTTTTAAAGAAAATTAGTATATTGTGGTTCTTTGTTTTTCAGTATAAATTTAAAATCTCTTTCAAAAACTAGATTTCCATATTTTTATGGAATCATTTTCTAAAAAAATTGATTGTATGTACTACAAGAAAACAATACCATTTCCAAGAAATAAAATTTGTTACATTGTTGAAAATAAAAATTCATTTGCATTTTGTTGGAGAATTTTCTTACTGATTACATCCAAAGAAGATTAAATTAAAATTAATTAAATTTTTTGAAGAATTTTCGACAGACTTTTAAAAAGAGTATGAACAAAAGTTAAAATTATTATTTTCTAAAAACATAAAACTCAAAAAAAATATTTATTATTTTTGTTTATAGTCTTTTTAAAAGTCTGTCGAAAATTCTTCAAAAATTTTAATTAATTTTAATTTGATCTTCTTTGGATGTAATCAGTAAGAAAATTCTCCAACAAAATTCAAATGAATTTTTATTTTCAACAATGTAACCAACAAATTTTATCTCTTGGAAATGGTATTGTTTTCTTGTAAATATTTATTATAAGATATCAAATTAATATACTAATATTGAATAAATCTCAATAATAAAAGATAATTACAATGTCATATCTAATTAACAACCTAAATATAATTCAATATGAATATAACTAACAAACCTAAATATAATCCAAACGTAAGTCCAATTAACCACTTAAATCTCATTTTAATATAATCTTAAACGAAATACTTAAAATAAACTATTAAAATTAAAACTAATCTTTAAGGTTTCAGAGGGAATTTTATGATATGAGAGTGGGTTTTTTTTTTTTGAAATTGTGAAAAAGTGAGACATATATGTTTTATTTATAAAAGAAAATTTGACGGTTATTTTCTCGAGAATCAAGTTTACAGTATAATTTTTTGCAGTAACTTTTGGCTTGAAAATTTTAGCACTAATTTTTTGGATTAATATTTTGGACTATCGGAAATCTGTATAAAATATTTTAAGCAAATAAAATTAATTCGAAAAACATCTATTCTAATTAAACAGAATAAATCTACCACAAAAATTTATAATGAACCATTTCGTTAGTGACTAGCCAAATAAAATTAAGCATGTGTTTATAACAAAAAATATTTAATTGAATTAAAATAAATATATATAAAACAGAGATCCACGTTTTATGCATATGGTTATATATTGAAAGTTTTTTTGCCGTCGTTAGTTATTTATTTCATTTAGATTTATTGTCACGATTAAGATGATAAATATCTAGAAGAAAACATATTTTACGGCTTATTTTCTATAATTTATTCATTTGATATTCCCGATTTTTCTAAAAATTATTCTTAAAGGAATATTCTTTGACTAAAAATTATATATTAAGCTTTACTTTAAAATATCCGTAAAAATTATTCTTATTTATCTATGTTAGATAATTACATAAAGAATAGAAAATCTATATTTAACATTAATTTAAATGTTATAATTCTTTATGGTAGATTTATTCTGTTTTAATATAATAGATAGATAGAGTCATGTGTTAGATTTCCTATAAAGATAACTAGAACTTTCTCCGCATTATATGTGCTGTGATTTATTTTTAAATTATAATTGTGGTATTATTAATTTCGTAATTTTAGATGTGTGATGTCTAATACATATTTTATTTTAAATGTGTAATTATGTAAATTTTATATGATTTAGAATATAAAATTTTGTTATTGAATAGTAATATTAGTTGGTCATATTAAATGTTCAAATTTTTAATAATTATATGTTGAACTTAAACAATAACTTAAGTGTTAACTAGTTGGAACATGGAATTGTCTTTAAGTTTAAATCCTTAGTGAATATTTAATTTTTTCTAATTATCATTTATTTTTCTTCATTTATATGGATTTTTTTTGTATATATTTAAATTAATAATATTAATTTTAGGAAAAAGTTTCAAATTTAAATTATATTGAATATTAAGATAATCTTGAATAATTAATATATTTTTTTGTTAGATTTATTTTGAGAAAAATATATAGTAATTCTAGATTTATGTATTATTAAAAAGTAGTATATTTGTTGTAGGAAATTTTCAATTCTATTTTGAATTTAAAAAATTTAAAACCTATTTTTAATGTTATATCTATTTTTAACTATATGTTTTTTGAGAAATCTTCAGTTCTCAACATAAGTTTAATGTTATATCTATTTTAAAATATACTAGAGTTGTTCTCGCGCTTAACGCGGGTTAATATGTTATATCTATGCATATTTTAACCTAGGATTAATATGTTTAATTTATATTGGTATTACTTATTTAAAATACTTTATTTGATGAAATTTATAATCTAATAAATCTTAGATTTTAAGTATTGTTTGATTTAATAGAGAGAAATTAATGTTAAATATAGATTTTCTATTCTTTATGTAATTATCTAACATAGGTAAATAAGAATAATTTTTTACGGATATTTAAAAGTAAAGCTTAATATATTATTTTAGTCAAAGAATATTCCTTTAAGAATAATTTTTAGGAAAATCTGGAAAATTAAGTGGATAAATTATAGAATATAAGCTGTAAAATAGGTTTTCTAGATATTTATTCTCTTAATCGTAACAATTAATCTAAATGAAATAAATAACTAACGACGGCAAAAAAACTTTCAATATATAACCATATGCATAAAACGTGGATCTCTGTTTTATATATATTTATTTTAATTCAATTAAATATTTTTTGTTATAAACATATGTTTAATTTTATTTGGCTAGTCACTAACGAAATGGTTCATTATAATTTTTTGTGGTAGATTTATTCTGTTTTAATAGAATAGATGTTTTTCGAGTTAATTTTATCTGCTTAAAATATTTTATACAGATTTCCGATAGTCCAAAATATTATCCCAAAAAAAATTAGTGCTAAAAATTTCAAGCCAAAAGTTACTGCAAAAAATTATACTGTAAATTTGATTCTCAAGAAAATAACCGTCAAGTTTTCTTTTATAAATAAAACATATTTGTCTCACTTTTTCACAATTTAAAAAAAAAAACCCACTCTCATATCATAAAATTCCCTCTGAAACCTTAAAGATTAATTTTAATTTTAATAGTTAATTTTAAATATTTCGTTTAAGATTATATTTTTTTTCATCAAAATAGTGGATTAATTACGAGTTAACAAAGTCTGTAATTACACTTTGACGTAAAAACGCCGGAGGCGAGCAATAAGAAACAAAAAGACGAGGAAGACAACGCTCGTTCTTCGCCAGAAGATCAGCAGATACATTACCTTCTCTCTTTGTCCAAGAGAAACCAATTCTCTCAAATTTTCCGTTCCACCAACTATTTCATTTAACCAATTTTGCATATAGAAGTTTGTTGATTTCCCCGTGATTAAATCAAAAAAATTCTTGGAGTCAGATTCAAAAACCACCGACTTGAAACCCTTCTGATAGCAATCCTTCATCGAAGTTAGGAGAGCTTGCAACTCTGAAGCCAGCGCTGAAGTAGTACGAATCCCCGTCGCCTGCCCAGCCGCCGCAAAGTTCCCATTAGAATCTCTGCATATCCACCCAGAAGTGGATTTAACATCATGGCTTATGAAAGTTCCATCAAAGTTGCATTTAGTCCATCCCATGGTTGGTCTCTTCCATCGCAAGCTCGTTGAGGCATCCGTAGCAGTAACTGCTGAAAGATTGTTACTTTGTTGAGGTACTGAGCTATTAGTCCATTCTTCTGAATTTGTGACTGCATTCCTCAGAACATGTCTCCAGCCTAAAGTCTTATTCTGATAAATCATTATGTTCCTTGATTTCTAGATTCTCCAGAGGATCCAGATTGGGAGATAGTTATAATGGTCTAAATCTAGAATATAATCATAGGCCAAACATTCCCTAATTCTCATATGTAGGTCAGAAATACCATCAACAAAGCACCTATTAGGCATCCCAGAGACTCGCCAAATAGCACTTGAGTAAGCACAGTCAAAGAAAAGGTGGTTTTCTGATTCTTCCTCAGCAAAACAACGTTTACAGATCGAATCATTGGTGACATGTCTACGTTTCATGTTAGAACTTAGAACCAATCCTAAGACTATGAGAAAGAAGACTCAAAAGGAAATGTTTGATTTTGTTTGGAACTTTGAGCTTCCATACAGAATTCTTCATCTCTATATCGTCATTTTGATGATGAGATATAAACCGATCCCTAGTGGCCAACCAATAGCCAGACTTCACGGAGTAAATCCCATTTTTTGAATGATGCCACCCAATCGAATCTGATCTTGTTCTTGATGAAAGCTTAAGAGACAATTAGGGGCAGAGGAGTTAAACCAAGCATTAACCCGTGATTCCTCATTGTGTAGGGTTAATGGTCGAGGAGCTCTAGGAGGATCAGTCGGCAACCAAGGATCAGTCCAAAACTTAACCAGTTTCCATCTCTAATATTAAATCTCAACCCTTTTGCAATTAGATCTCTACCAATTAAGATAGATCTCCAAATATAGGAAGGCTTACTTTTTAGCTTAACCTCAAGGATATTAGAGTTTGGGAAATATATAGACTTCAGAGTCTTTGACATAAGACAGTCAGGCTTGGTAAGTATTCGCCAAGTCTGTTTAGCTAAGAGAGAATCATTAAATTTCTCAAGATCTTTAAAACCCAGTCCACCATGTGATTTTGGAATAGCCATCTTCTGGCAATTAAACCAGTGCATTTTATTTTGGTTTTGAGAAGAACCCCACCAGTATTTCGACATCATTGTTGTAATAGCTGTAACTGTTGTTTTAGGAATCTTGAACACATTCATAGAGTAGACAGGCATGGCCATGGCTATGGACTTTAATAGAATATTTTTTCCTCCTTTGGATAGAAACTGGAGGCTCCAACTCGCTGTGCGTTCTCTAACTTTGTTTAAGATGTTATCAAACATTTCCGTTCTATTTTTATCTGAAGCTTCAGGGAGACCAAGGTATTTACCCCCCCACCTCCTTCATTGTGTATTTCCAGAATATTTCGGATTTGCGTTTTCTTGTTATGGGGAACTTTAGATCCGAACGTTATAGATGATTTGTTGAGGTTAACTGCTTGTCCAGATGCAGCTTCATAATCTGACAGAACCTTCTTCATTCATCTGCAGGTTTGAGGATTTGCAGCAAGGAAGAATAACGAATCATCCGCAAACAGGAGGTGATTAATAGCCTGACCATTCCGGCCTAACTTAATGCCCTTAATCTTACCTTCAACTAACTCCCGAGACATTATATGAGACAGAACTTCGGCACAGAGGATAAACAAGAAAGGAGACAAGGGTTCTCCTTGCCTAATACCTTGAGAAGGGAGGATCAAACCTTTGGGTGTACCATTGATAAGCACCTGAAAACTTACTGAAGAAACACAGCTCATAATCCATGTTATCCATTGATTTGCAAAACCCATCTTTACCATGGTATCTTTCAGGAACTGCCAGATTAGCTCATCATAGGCCTTAGAAATGTCAGTTTTTAGTGCTAAATAAGATTTTGCCTGCCTTTTCTTGATCTGAAGCATATGGTACACCTCATGAGCTATAATTATGTTATCCGTAATCATTCTTTCTGGGACAAAAGCAGCTTGAAACTCAGAGATAATAGAGTCAAGATGACCTTGGAGTCTATTCGCCAGAATCTTAGAAATGATTTTATAGATGACATTACAAATAGAGATAGGTCTGAAATCAGCCATAGTAATAGGAGGATTGCATTTAGGTATTAGACACAAGTTAGTCTGATTAAAAGACGGACACATATAACATGAGTCAAAGAAGTTCTTAACTTCAGCTATTATGTCATTTCCTATTATTGGCCAAAACTTCTGATAAAAATATGTTGTGAAACCATCAGGTCCAGGGGCTCTTGTTGGTCCAATGCTGAAGGTTGCCAATCTTATTTCCTTATCAGAGATTGGAGAGGTTAGCTGGTCATTCATATCTTGTGTCACACGTGACTGGAAGCCTCGAAAAATGTCAGAAGAAGGTGTAGCCCGTTGAGCTTGAAAAAGATTCTGAAAATAATCAACCGCCACTTCAGCAATCTTCATATCACCTCTTTGTACTACACCATGAGAGTCCTGAATTGAGACAATTGTGTTACGAGCTCGCCTAGCTTTTGTAGTAGCATGAAAATATTTAGTACTGCGGTCTCCCTCTTGTAACCATTTGTTTCTGCTCTTTGTTTTCCAATACTTCTCCTCATCAATATACGCCTTATTCAAACTAAGTTTAGCTGATCTGATCTCTTCAGTTGAGAGAGTTCCATTGGTTATGCCCATATCCAAATAATGACGAAGTCGAATAATTTCCTTTGCAGCATTAGTATTGTACTCTCTTTTCCATCTACTTATCTCTCTCCGACAATTCACAATACGTGAAGTTACAGGCATAGGCAAATCAAAACGGGACCTATGCCATCCTCTTTTGACCACATCTTTAAAGCCCGAAACGTCAATATAGCGACTATCAAAACGAAGGCAACCACGACGAGTGACGTCTTCCGAAGAGATGTACGTTATAACAGGTCTATGATCAGAGGTGCTAAAGTCAAGGAACTCAGACCGAGAGGTTGGAAAAGCGTTGATCCAAGAACTATTGACCAAATTTCGATCTAAACAGCATGAGACCAGATGACGGCCACGTTTTCCAGACCAAGAGAACTTGTTACCAGAAAAAGGCAAGTCAACAAAATCACAAGCTTTAACCATCCTTCGGAAATCATTAAAGGAAGCTTCAGGTCTTAAACGACTACCGTGTTTCTCATTATTGCTTAAGATCTCATTAAAATCACATAAAGCCAACCAAGGTTGATCAAACCGTGTACAATTCAATCGCTCAAGGCCTTCCCAAACATGATTTCTAAGATGAGAAATAGGATTCCCATAGACAAAAGACAAGTAGAAAGAAATATCATTAAACTTGACAAAGCAATCAACAATGTTTAGGGAATGAGAAATAACAGAAACATTAAAAAGTGGCTTCCACAACAACTAAGCCACCACTTAAACCTACTGGAGAAACAATAAAATGGTGACTAAAACCCAAGCTAGCACAAACATCTCTCACATAGTCATCCTGCTGCTTAGTTTCAGATAAGCAAATGATGTACAGGAAATATCTCTTGGATATCTCCTTTAGGCGTCGAACTGTCAAAGCATTACCTAGCCCCTGACAGTTCTAACAGGCTGTCCTCATGGATCTAGAGGTGGTATGTGGCCCACCACGCCTCCATTCTCATCAGTCATAGAATTTGCTGAGCTTGCTTGATCACTTGTCATCCTTTTACGTTTTTATGCTCCAGTCGAGATCCTTCTGCCAAATCATCTTGATAACCATTGTAAGGAACAATAGATTGAGGAGTAGCTTCTACAATACCTTTATCACCCATGTTAACAAACTGCTCAAGTCGAGAAGAAGAACCAACATCCCGGACCGGAGTCTCAAGAGTAAGATCCCTTGGCACAAGATTTGCAGCATAAGAAGTTGTAGAATTGACTTCATTAACATCATCAACATTGCATATACCAGTGTCATGGAGAAGACTTCCACAAGACTCACAAAAACCGCGTAGACGCTCAAACATGAAGGATACAAGCGTATTAACTCCTGGTGCAAACTGGAAGTAACGTCTGAATTTCAGTGGGAGAGCCACATCCCACTTGATTTGCACTCGAACGTAGTCCACTCGAGTTATTGTGTTCGGATCATATTCATTGACCAGCACCTCTCCCATAGATTCCCATATGTTTTGGACAAGATCATAGTCCAAAAGATTAGTTGGGATTCCACATATTTGAACCCAAAACGGAATGAAAGAGAAAGGAACTGATACAATCGACAGAACCCATCGCTGAATAACCAACATCCGATTAGAAAAGGCCCACAGACCTCTCCTAATCACCAGATCCAACATCTCCTCAGACGGAAAAACAAATTGGAACTTAGCACCTTCAATAATACAGCCATGAATTTGTCCCTCCAGTCCCCACATCTTTGGCAAACTAGCAATGATTGCACGCAGAGATTGCTTACGTGGGATCAAGGGACGGCCAACCAGTATGAAACAATTAGCAGCAGCAACCGCAAAGACAACCGCCATTGGAAGAGCAATTAGAGTAGCGGAGAACATACATATATATATATATGCCTCTTGAAATTGTTTTCAAAAATTTCATCACGATTCTGTAGACAGAACGTGGGGATGATGGAGGAGACAACGAGGGAACGTGGCTTTAGAAGAACTTCGGCGAGACCAAACCGCAGAACGCACCGGAGGTTAGAGGAGATCAAAATCGCTAACATGACCGCTTTTTTGAGATAATATTAAAATGAGATTTAAGTGGTTAATTGGACTTACGTTGCCAATTTACGTTTGGATTATGTTTAGGTTTGTTAGTTATATTCATATTGAATTATATTTAGGTTGTTAATTAGATATGACATTGTAATTATCTTATTTTATTGAGATTTATTCAATATTAGTATATTAATTTGATATCTTATAATAAATTTTTTTTTTTGAGTTTTATGTTTTTAGAAAATATGAAACAAGAAATTAAAGAATTCTAGAATGCACAAACACAAGAAGTAGCCAAAAATATTCCTGAAACGAGGAAAGTGGAAAAAATCAAACATGATTTTGACATGAATAATTCATCTGGTACGAAGATCAAGAAATTCATTTAGATAAAAGAATGAAAGTAATAGTATTAGATATGCTTCAGATTTATTTGCCGACACACTTTTTATGTAGCTTATAGTGTATATTTTTTGTTTGTAAAGTTTTAATTAATATTTAATTTTCAAATTAATTTTTGTTCATACTCCTTTTAAAAGTCTGTCGAAAATTCTTCAAAAATTTTAATTTGATCTTCTGGTGTAATGAGTAAGAAAATTCTCCAACAAAATTCAAATGAATTTTTGTTTTCAACAATGTAACCAACAAGTTTTATCTCTCGGAAATCGTATTGTTTTCTTGTAGTACATACAATCAATTTTTTTAGAAAATGATTGATAAAGAGATATTTCGCCTTCTCCTTATTGATTAAGAAGAAGACTAATATCTAATTATGATCAAATGTAGGAGAGTGGTTGGATACAAGTATCCGAGATATATCGAACCAATTTGGGGATTTTAATGACACACTAATTCTATTGAGAGAAATGCTAAGTCTAGGAAATTAATAGAGGTTGTTTATCACTAACAAGTCTATTCGAACTATTAAAATGCAACAAGAAAACAAAGTCAACTAAAAGTCAACGAAACCGATTAAAGAGGAATATAAAGAGAAACTAAGCGAATGAATTGAGGTTATTGACTCACGTGGTACACTTCCTACACCTACTACTCAATAATAACATCTACGTGCTTACCCTTCTAGGAGCTATCCAATTTAAATAAACTCAATCCCTTGGTGAAGATTCTTTACTCAAACATACAAGTATCAATCCTTTGACTAAATGCATGAATTAGTAAGCATTAAACCCTAGTCCATGCAATTACTATATGATCCTAACACAACCCNTAGCACTAAACCACCATAATATACCTAATCCACCCACTTAGGGATAACTACTCACTAATCAT
>OVAU01002932.1:637-11373 GCA_900406315.1 Biscutella laevigata subsp. laevigata
TTTTGTTAATATTTTTTGTTCATAGGTTTTGTAAGTTTTTTAAATTTCATAGTGAATTTTAATGTGGCTTATGACATGAAATTTGTGTTTTAATGTGCCTTTGACATGAAATAAACTAAAAGATAATATTTTCGAGGAAAAAGGATATAAAGAGTACTTAATTTGTAGTCAAACGAGTGTTCGATAGGTAAATGGACCCACCGGTTAGGGTTATTGGGGACATGAACCGATGGGCTTAAAGTTCTTACATTTAAGACTTGATTAGTTTTGTTTTTTTTGATAAGAAGGTGAATATATTATGCTAAAAAATCACTGTACAACCACAAAAAAGAAAAGAAGAAAAAAACAAACTCTAAAAAAGAGAAACTGCCTTGTATGGGTGGAGGTCGATAACAAGGAGACAGAAAGCTAAAAAGCTAAAAAGCTCGAAAGCTAAGAAGCAGTAAGGTGAAGACAGTCACTCAATAAAGGAGATATAACCGAAATAATTCTGGAGCATAGAGGGAGAGCTATCATTCGGGCGTCTCAGAATGGAGATGAGTCGAGCCCGCATGAGCTTGTCAATATTCTTCTTCATCTGTAAGGTGGATAGATGTTGTGAATGGGAGAAAAGTCTTGCATTCCTTTCACGCCAGATGGAGTAGATAAGAGCTTGGTTCAGCAGCTTGATGATGGTCCTGTGAGCACTCGGGATGACCGATGGATTTGCTATCAACCAATTAGCCACTTGATGATAGTTTGTTGGGTTTGCTCCGCCTATCCTCGTTGCAAAGAAAGTCCATATATCCTGTGAGTAAGGACAAGAGTAAAATAAGTGATCATGTGTTTCCATATGCAAACGACAGAGAATACAAATAGGATCAATTTCTATTCCCCAAGCGATCAATCGATCCTTAGTAGGTAGTCTTGTTAACATAGCAAGCCAGTGAATGAATTGATGACTCGGAATAGCCTGTGGAAACCACAGGGCCTTATGCCATAAGACAGGAGGAGAGTGAGCACGGATGCAGTTCCAGGTCTTGGCGGAGTTGAAAGTTGTCTTATACTCCGCTTCTCCCCACTTCCACTTATAGACATCTGACCCGCGATCTGAGTTTGGTGGTGGTAGTGTCGTTAAGTGTATGAGAAACTCTTCCGCCATGGGAGATCGGACAGCTGAAAAGTTCCATTCTCCATTTGTAGTTGCATCCGCTACAGTTGCTCTTAGTGGCACACGTAGTTGCGAAGGCCCTGATAATGTGAACCAGTCCAATAGAGGTCCCTTCTCGGTCCAATTGTCCCTCCAAAAGGAAGCTGATTTTCCATCTTGCATCTCGCACTTCAGGAAAGAAGATACCATATCCTTCACCCGAATCAGCTGGTTAATCAACCAAGAGAACCTCTGGGACTCCTCAATCCACCAATAGCTCACGCCTTTGAATACATTACTCTTTAGCCATGCAACCCACAGTGACTCCGTTCCGGAGAATAAACGCCAAACCAATTTGAGCTGGAAAACCATCTGCATATCAATGAGCTTTCTCAACCCCTGACCACCTTCTTCCTTAGGTTTACATATGTCGGCCCACGAAACCCGAGCCCCAGTCGTTGGTCCTGTACTGTTCTTCCAAAGGAACGCCGAACACATGGAATCCACTTTGCTATAAAACTTCTTCGGTAATATGAACACTTGACTCCAGAAGAATACCATCCCGTAGACCACCGAGGAAATCAACCTAATACGACCTGCATAAGATAGAAACTTGACAGTCCAAGAGCATAACTTAGATCGAATTCTTTCCATAAAAGGTTGAAGACTCGTAAGCGATAGCTTAACCGAATTTAGGGGAAGCCCAAGATATCTCGTGGGAAGAGTTCCCAGTGCCACGTTAGCCTGTCTGCTGATATCAAGGGCCTCCGCCTCCGTAAACCCTGCAAGAAAAAGATTAGATTTCTGCGCATTCATGGCGAGTCCGGTGAGGTCGCTGAATTCATTGAGCTTTCCAACAACCTGCATAATTGAAGTGAGAGATCCGTCTGCGAAAACAAGTAGATCGTCAGCAAAAGCTAGGCTTGTAAGTAAAGGGTTAGAACATCTCGGGTGGGGTATAATATCCCCATTGAGCACCGCAGCATTCAACATTCGGGAGAGGATGTCCATAACCAGGATAAACAAGTACGGAGATAGGGCGTCTCCTTGTCTGAGACCATTCTTGCCAGGAAAAAATCCCACAAGTTCACCATTGAGCATCACCGAGAAAGTAGCCGTTGTAATGCATTGCTTAATCCAAGTAACAAACTTCACCGGAAAACCCATGGATCTGAGAATGGCTAAAATGAATTTCCATTGTACGGTGTCAAAGGCTTTCCTAATATCAACCTTGATCATTGAACTCCTCACTGCACCCGGCTTGTGATAATTTCTAATTAGTTCGGATGCCAATAGAACGTTCTCCCCCAGACTTCTACCGGATAAGAAGGCGGCCTGATTAGGTAAGATGTACTTTTGAAGAACCGGCTTTAATCTATTCGCAACCAGCTTCGAGATAACTTTATAGGCCGTGTTGCAGCAACTGATCGGTCTAAAGTCTTTCAAGGTAGCCGCTCCATCAGATTTCGGGATTAGTACAATTGCAGTTGTATTAAGATCCTTGAGTAATCTGCCGTTGGAGAAGAATTCCCTTACAGCCGCAATGAAATCCTTCCCAACTATATTCCATGAAGCTTTGAAAAATTCCACTGGGTACCCATCGGGTCCTGGACACTTATCCTCAGGGAGGCTATATAAAGCTAAGCGTATATCTTCATCCGAGAAGGGAGCTACAATAGACGCAGTCAAATCTGGAGGGCATCGAAAAGGTTGCAGCCCCTGTAATATGGTCTCCAGATTATGAGGTGATCGCATCTGCGGTGCTGTTCCTAAGATTCCTCTGAAGTACTCAACCACGTGTTTCTTTAGCTCTGAGGCCTGAGTAATTCGCTGACCAGCTTGATCTACTAAGAAGTGTATATGATTCCTTTTCTGATGAGAGAGCACCGATTTATGAAAGAAAGAGGAGTTGCGATCCCCTACTTTCAGCCATCGTACCCTTGATTTCTGTTTGTAGAATTTTTCCTCTGCATTCTTGAGATGAATTAGGTGATGGAACTCCCTTTTTTCTGCATCAGCAAGATCCGTCGTTGGATCCGTAAAAATTTGCCTGTGAATAGTCCCAACAGTCTCCTCTTGCTCCCTAACTCGTCGAGTAATCCCACTGTAATGAGTTCTGTTTAGCATCCTCAAAGGCTGTTTCAGAAAACGTAAGCGCTTTACAAAGCAAAACTGACTAGATCCAGCAACATCTTCGCTCGCCCAACTGGTTTCCACAGTCTGCACATACTCAGGATGGTCAATCAAATGAACGAAAAATCTAAAAGGTGAAATGCGTTTCTGAGCGCATCCCGACATTGAGAAGAATATTGGAGCATGATCCGATTGCTCAGGTCGCAACAGCTCTGCATAAGCATTAGGAAACGAGGAAATCCAAGCAGCGTTAATCAACGCGTGATCAATCCGCTTTGCTATTGGCTGATCAATTCTCTTATTCCACCATGAAAAAGGAAGTCCTTTCATCGCCACTTCCGACAATCCAATGGACTGAATCGTGTCTTGAAACTCTGTCTGTCCTGGATCAGCATGTATCGCAAAAGCATTTGAGTGGTGACTATTCCTCAACGTTTGGTTAAAATCACCAATAACTGCCCAAGGGGATGGGGATAAAGGTGTTACAGCATCAAGGCTCAATAAATCACCCCATAGCTCTCGTCGTTCCGCATTCGTGTTGTAAGCATACACAAAAGTGACCGTGCATCGGATGTTAGATGACGGGATAAGAATCCCACAAGTAATCATCTGAGCCGTTTTCTTATAGCAAATGACCGAGACCATAGGATCCCAAACAACAGCAATCCTCACATTCGAGCCAAACTCTTCATTTCCACTATATCTCCAACCCGAAGGTATAGCTCTCTCTATTCTCGATAAGTTATCCGATAGAAGACGTGTCTCCAAAAAAGCTCCAAAAAGTGGCCGGTGAACCGAAATTCAATGCTTTATTGAGTTATGTCTTAACTGACTATTAAGTCCCCTTACGTTCCAACCAAAAAACATGGGCAAAAAAGGTAACAGATTAGGCGGAATTAGAGGCAGAAAAGCCTCCATTTCCTACTTCCGCGGGGGAAGAGTTAACGGAATCTGTGTCTGATTGGATACGCTCAGGGAGAGCCATGGCCTGAGTGATCGGAGAGGTGGAGTCCACAAAACCATCTGGGGGAGGTTCAGTGTTAAAGACCGGAATTGGAGGCGGGGTATCCATGTGGCCATCATAGGAATGATCATCGTTTGAGTCCTTAGACTGGCCTCCTGAGATAATCGGATCAGCAGGGTCAGTTTCTGGTTCTCCATTCTGAGAACTTGTGGGAGACGGATCAGATGGCTTGTCTGTTTCATCAACTGGTTTCATTTTGGGAACCCAGATACGACCCCGAGACTTAGATCGAGATGGTGCACGGCGTCTCTGCCGACTTCTAGAGCGAGAAGAGCGTTGGGGTTTCCGTGTGGAGGGCGCGATCATTATAAAGGTTGGTTTCGGGTGAAGAATGGGACAATGGTCATTATCGTGCCCGAAGATTCCACAGTGGGTGCACTTCGGGGGCAGCCATGGGTAAGATACTTCAATTTCCAGCTCAGATCCATCAGGGCAGCTCGAAACCACTTTGTCCGGTAGGGGTTTGCGGAGGTTTACTTCAACTGTTATCTTTGCCACTTCCAAATTTTCCTTACGCTCAGTTTCCGGGGCGAGGGAGATGGGTTTGCCAACCCCTGTTGCAATCTTCTAGAGTATTTTGTTTGTGAACATGATCACTGGAAGGTTGCGGAAATGAACTTCAACACGGGCTGAATCCACGGTAGTTGAGGTTGGTTTGAGGCTAGCATTCCACTTTGAAATATACATTGGCATTCCGGCTAGTCTCCATACCGACCGACTCAACAATTTCCCTCTGGTCATCGCATCAGAAACTCGAAGTAAGTACGCCGATTGATCCATCTTATGCACGAAAATACGAGGTCCTTTTTTTGCCCACACTGCATTCATAATTCCGATTACCCGACCCATCGATGGAACCTCTTCCGGGAATCTGGCCACCAGATAATCAGTGAATTCTTCTCTGGCTTGTTCAATATCCTCAATAGGGATACGGATTAAAGGCGCTCCTGAGTGATGAGTTTCAGGGGAGCCCTCTTCCTCTAATCTGGTTGATTTCTCGACCACATCCGCCCAAGTCTGAGGTTCTAGTCCTTCCTGAGCTGTTTCCTGCAGGTTTCGAGTAGAAGTGCCCTGATCTGCAACAGAAGAAGCAAACGGAGGTAAGTAATAGGGCGATTTTTCCAAGCCACGGATTACCTAGTTGGGAGATTCCGTTGGGGGTTGAATCTCCTGCAGCGACGAAGATTCAGGTGAGGCATTCAGGTTGATTTGCTTCAGTGAAGAGATTTGCTTGCTTGAGAGTTCTTCGAGTAGCTCCCTGACTTTGATCATTCGATCAGTACCTAAAGCTGCTTGTATATCCACAGACGACGCTGGGAGAGCTAGAGGAGATAAGGATTGTGACCCGTCCAAGGTCGCAGGCTGGGTTTGCGGAACAACACTCAGATCTGTGGCGCAAGTTTGTTTATCAGATCCTACCACGGAAAACACCGGAGGAGCTAGATCCTGCACAGATCCAATTACAGGAGGTACCACAGGAGCGGAGCTAGTTGAAAAACGCGGAGGAGACACCGCGAAAACACACGGGGAGCCATCACCACTCAGGGGAGAGCTCGTTTCTGGGGGGGGGGGGGGGGGGNCCTTCCGCCGAAGAAAGAGAGGGAGAGGACCAACGATTTGCTTTGGAGGCTTACGCCGCCGAGCCATGGCCGCCTGTCGCCGGAGCTAGGCTTGCCACGGCGCAGCGTCGGACCCGAGGGGAGTTCAAGAAAAAAAACGGCTAGTAGAGAGTGTTTAGGAGAGAGAAAATAGCCGTTTGACACCAAATATGTTTTTTTATCTCCCCGACTTGATTAGTTTTATCAATCTCTTCTCATTGGATATTAACTTAATTGTCTCACGACATCTTAATGCACTTTGTATTTATTTATTCATTAGGGAGACTTAATTGTCTCATGTTCATATATGAAAGTTGTATTNTTGGATTGCTGACCAAAAAAAAAAAAAAAATTGTATTTGGATTATGCCTGTGGTTCGTTTTCATTTGACCTCAAAATACAAGTTTCTTTGGTTTTCAATTTTTAACAGCAACTAGATGTTGGTAACGTGATTTAGTGTTATTAAATAATATATTTTTTTTAGAAAAAATAATTTTTGTATATTTGGAAAAAAATGATTTTGTATTTTGAGAAAACATAATAATTTCATTTTTTTCAGAATAACATGACTTCAAGTATTTTTTAAAAATACCGTAATCTTATTTTTTCTGTAATAAAATGTGATTCCATGGTTTTAGGAAAAACTTATTTTTGTATTTTCAGAAAATTTGGATTGCATGTTTTCGAAAAAAACTTGATTCTATTTTTTTTTTTAAACTTAATTTCATATTTTTAAGAAAAAACTATGATTCTGATTCCCCATATTTTGAGAAAAAATGTGGTTATAACTATTTTGATATAAAAATTTTACAATTAAACTCTATATTTTATAACATCAAGATAATGATACATNTTGTGGTTCGTTTTCATATTTGTATTTGACATCAAAATACAAGTTTCTTTGGTTTTCAATTTTTAACAGCAACTAGATGTTGGTAACGTGATTTAGTGTTATTAAATAATATATATTTTTTTAGAAAAAGTAATTTTTGTATTTGGAAAAAATGATTTTGTATTTTGAGAAAATATAATAATTTCATTTTTCGGAATAACATGATTTCAAGTATTTTTTTTAAATACGGTAATTTATTTTTTTTGTAATAAAATGTGATTCTATGGTTTTAGGAAAAACTTAATTTCGTATTTTCAGAAAATTTGGATTGTATGTTTTCGAAAAAAAACTTGATTCTATTTTTTTTTTAAAAACTTAATTTCATATTTTTAAGAAAAAACTATGATTCTGATTCCCCATATTTTGAGAAGAAAATGTAGTTATAAAAATTTCGATATAAATTTTTTGCAATTAAACTCTATATTTTATAACATCAAGATAATGATACATATAAAATATTGAACATACATCAACCAAATACATCATCTATCCATCTAGATGGAAAAAAACATCCCCTTAGTCTNAAAAACAAACATGCCCTTAGTCGTACGCTTAAATACGAATTTAGTTTTTTTCAGTAGAAACAACTAATGGACGCATAAGATAAATATTTTTTTTCAAAAACACCTTCACTAAATTAAATGAATACAATAAAATTGGCAGAATTTGATAACGTTTAACACATAAATTGGTTTTTAAAAGACTGATTTTTGCTTATACGAACTTAATAGCATTGTTGTTGGTTTATCATGAGATCTGAAAAAGCTTTCTTTAAGAGCGTTATTGTTTTTTTGACCAATCTTGTCAAAACTTTCTTCGATACATATAAATATTTATGCTTTCAAGAATTGCTAAAACCCAATGNGAAAAAAACATCCCCTTAGTCTTACGCTTAAATACGAATTTAGTTTTTTCAGTAGAAACAACTAATGGACGCATAAGATAAATAATTTTTTTCAACTAAATTAAATGAATACAATAAAATTGGCAGAATTTGATAACGTTTAACACAGAAATTGGTTTTTATAAGACTGATTTTTGCTTATACGAACTTAATAGCATTGTTGTTGGTTTATCATGAGATCTGAAAAAGCTCTCTTTAAGAGCGTTATTGTTTTTTTGACCAATCTTGTCAAAACTTTCTTCGATTCATATAAATATTTATGCTTTCAAGAATTGCTAAAACCCAATGCTTTTCGTCGTTTCGATTCATTATTCCAAACCTGAGCCCAAGTCTATAATTTATGATAACTAGTCAGTGTGATCATAAAATAGTAATATCAAATTTTCTAATATTTGATTAAAACGAAACATTGAAAAGAAAAGGCAAAACCGACACACTTGTTTATATATTGTAGTAGCCTGTGATTTGTGTCCATACCATCCATTTTTCTTCATTTAGTTGGTTGTGTCTACAACTTTGTTATGTCTTCAATTATCCTCTCTCGATCATGCATNGTATCCTCTCTCGATCATGCTATTTTCCCATACTTGTGGTGAAAACACTAGAATAAAGCTAAAAACATTATCAAANTTATCCTCTCTCGATCATGCATATATTTGTGGTGAAAACACTAGAATAAAGCTAAAAACATTATCAAACATTTAATCTCTTCATGAAACTATTTTACACACCCCAATGAATATGATGAAACATTTTGATAGATAGAGACATAAAGACCAAGTAATGACACTATTTTAAAATGCATATACATTGTACCCAATTTGTCATGAGATCTTTTTGTGTTAAAAGAAAGTAAAAAGGAGTAAAGAGAGAGGACATAGAACCCAATTTGTCAAAGCTTCGTTCAATAGCAAGAGGTTTTTACTTGTCTTAGTGGGTTTCTTTTATGTAGTTTACCTCTTTTAAAAGTACAAGATAAGGATGAAGTCAACAGTACTTTCATTTCAAGATCAATAATTGTAGAGACAAGATATTGAACTACTGGGAGTGAGACTCCATCCGCAGGGCGCACCACCCCTTTGGAGATTAGTTTGGGCCTGTCATGGGTCTGGGATACTCCCAAGTTAAAAATAAAAATAAAAAAAAGATATTGAACTAAGATGTAGACAGTACTGTATGCATGCTTTCACGATGATCTCATCAAAACATTAGATGGTAAATATTATACAACGTGGAATAAGTATATGGTTCATGTATATAATTAAGAGATAATGATAAAATTATTTAGGGATATAGTAATTAATTTAAACCATCTATAAACATTAGTTTGAACAACATTAATAGAATTGGACGTTTACCAATTGGGTGGTTTTAATTCATCTTCCTTTTTCAACTATACCATAACGTGAAAAGAATTAGGTTTAGCTAAACTTTATATTACTACCTCCGTTCCTCAATAAGTGAGGTTTAAGCATTNTTGGTTTTAATTCATCTTCCTTTTTCAACTATACCATAACGTGAAAAGAATTAGGTTTAGCTAAACTTTATATTACTACTAGTAACTTTCAAAGGGAATCTTTTTTTGAAAATCACTCAATAATAAAATAGAAGAAGCCCATTAACTTATTGAATTTTGTAGTGAGGATAAGAAGGAGGAGGGGAGGTGACGTGTCAAGAGGAGAGANATGAAAAAGAGATAAATTAAATGATGTTTTTGTGTTTTATTAATCAACGTGAAAAAACCTAAAACATCATCTATTGAGGAACAGAGGGAGTACTATAATCGTAAGAAGAAAAACAAAAGATATTTAGATCTAAGCTATGCACATGCGAGTAGTCACCTCGAATATAGGAATAGCAATTAACTCAACTATGTGTAATTACTGAAAATGTTATTCAGTATGCATTTAACCTATATATTTTTATTCAGAAATTAACCTTAACATTTAATTTTTTATTAAATGATTATTTTGAAGTATAATATAAAATATTCCTCTAAACATATTTATTCGTTTTGTAATTATTAAATTCTAAAAATTAAATTTGAAGTCATTGTAACTGTAATATTGTAGATGTTATTATAAAAATAATATTATTATACAAAATATTTATAGTAATCGTTAATAACTTTTTTATAATGAATAACTTTGTTTTAATATAATAGATTGTATTGAAAAATTAACTTTTTTTATAAAATTGCAAAATTGGTTTTAAAAAAAAATCGCTATGCTATCTTAAAGATGATGAATGTCTATAAAAATTGGGAGATTTTCATCTCAACACTCTTTTAATACTTTTATTACACTCTAACACACATCACAAACTTCTTTCACTTTAACACTCTTTTTTAAAACTTCTTAAATATTTGGACAATTATACCTCTTGTTTAACTAAAGAGTCTAAACAATCCTCCACTTCTAGTTCGTTGGATTTAAATATCTGAAACAGAACTTGTAGTTACAAGAGTGAAACTTAACTTGTGGTTACAAGAGTGGAAGTCTAACTCGTGGTCACACTTCTGATCTGAGACCGGACTTGTGGACAATTGGTTCATATTTTCAAAATATATATAACCTAACTCGGTGGTTAGCTAAATATATTTCCTACAATAACTAAATCAACTGACTTGGTGGTTAGTTTGGTTAGTTTTGTAGTATTCTAGGATAAGGGGTAAAAGGTAATTACACAAAAGAAATAAGTGCTGAGATGAAAAGAGTATGATGAATATCCTAGTATGCAAATAATAGTATAAAAAAATATCAATTTTTTTGATTTTTTTTTGATTAGTCCCACACAGAATATCAGTAAAAATAATAGATGAGATGATTAAAAAAAACTAAAGATATGGCATCGTGTGGTAATAATGCATGACGAAATGACGCATCGCAGTGGAATCGTGCTTTTACAAAAGTTTAAAAATCAAATCAAAACTTTATTTATTTGCTTCCTGATTTTGTTTTCACCTTTCCTTTATTTGATATTGTCCTTCCCTTCATCACCAAATTTTCAAAAAAATTATCATTTCAAAGTTCTAATTTTCTTACTCGTTTATATGT
>OVAU01002933.1:0-11738 GCA_900406315.1 Biscutella laevigata subsp. laevigata
CATGGTTTTAATATTTTTCTTAATTATATATTGTATTTATTATTTTATTTTTTGTTTAACCGCTATTGCAACTGCTATTATACCAGTCATAAGATCCCGCTAAAACACTCGTTTACAATCATTAAATCAGTCTTTCAAATCATTTTGTAACGCTATAAACCGCAATCACCCACATCCGCAAACTCCCTAATCGCAACAGCAACCGCTGCGTTTAAACCAGTTGAGCCTAAAAGCTTTTAGCGTTGGATTAATATATAGTGATTGACAAATTTATAAAACAAAAATAAAATAAAATAAATTAGAGAAAGGAACATCCACTTTTCTATTTTTGGTATAAAACTTTTGATATAAATATGTCGTTTTGCTCGACGAGGTTTTCCTTCTTTATACACTCTCCATCTTCTCACATTTTCACCCATCACTTCTCCTGCTTAACCTTTTTCTTTTGTAAATTAAACATATATTACCTTTTAGAGAAAATTATGATTTATTAAACATTGTTTTCTTATGACCAATGTGAAATGTCAAACAGTTGTTTTGTCTGTTAATTTGTTACAAAATTTTGATAAATGTGATTTCATCATACTATAATAAAATTGTTAAAATGTTGTCGAAATTTATATAAATTTTTAGTGCTTTTTTTTTTTTTTTTGAAAATATGATTACGATATATATATTTAATTTTTAGTGTTTCGTAAAGTTAAATCATGACTCATTTCTACTTCTTTTTCCCATCCCTCTCTATGATTTCTTTAATTCACCTTTTCAAGAAAAAAAAATGTTTTGTGTTGAGATTTTTCTATTATATTTGTGTTGAGATTTTTTTTATAATGAAATTTATTTTCCCTCTTGTGACAGAAATTAGTAAAGTCCTACAAATCAGAAATTTTCTAAGAAGTCTAAAAAATCAATCAATGAATTTAAGAAAAAACTCTTACGTTGATTTTCTTTTTTCACGAAACTTAAAAGGATGTCCATTAATAAAAGTAATTTGTAAGTTAGATGTAATTAATTAACTTGTGTCCATCTCAATAAATCAAATCATGAAGTATTATTAAATCTGTGATATGGCTTTGATAATGCGTCCAAGAATCAGTCTCTTTCACAGTCTTCACACCAAAGGAGAGCCTCAACCCTATCATCACACATCTCTCTCTCTCTCTCTCTCTTTCTCTCTCATTCACTCTAGATCTTAGATTTTTCTCAGGGGAAAAAGTGAGTTCATCTTTTCAGATCTTACAGACACACTTTGCTTTTATAAACTGATGTGTCACAAATCATTACTAGTACTGATCTCTTAACTAGCCTTAAGAATTTGTGATCAAACAGTCAAAAAAGAAAGAGCTAGCTCAAATATGGAGAGATCAAACAACATAGAGGTGAGGAACAACTTCTATGGCCGTGCAAGAACTTCACCATGGAGTACTTATGAAGATTATGATAATTACCAACAGGATCATCATGACTATCTTCTAGGGTTTTCATGGCCACCAAGATCCTATACTTGCAGCTTCTGCAAAAGAGAATTCAGATCGGCTCAAGCACTTGGTGGTCACATGAATGTTCACAGAAGAGACAGAGCCAGACTTAGGTTACAACAGTCTTCATCATCATCTTCAACACCTTCTCCTCCTTATCCTAACCCTAATTATTCTTATTCTCCTCCTCCTCCTCCTCTAACCCTATTTCCAAACCATACTCCTCCTTTCTCAACAGGATATAGGCCAGGTTTGATCCGCTCCTTGAGCCCCAAATCAAAATCATCTCTTGTAGTTGAGAAGGGAGAGGCTAAGAGGTTGAGCAAGAAAGATGCTTGCGAGTTCTTGAAGAATGATGAAATCATCAGTTTGGAGCTTGAGATTGGTTTTGTCAAAGAATCAGAGCAAGATGTAGATCTAGAACTCCGTTTGGGTTTTGTTTAGATAGTAGAATTTTATCCATAACGGATTATAATTCACAATTCTAGAAGTTATGCTGTCTTTATAAGGTTACATAGTTTTATCTATCTGAATTTCTCTAAGCTTAATAATGAGTAAAACTTTATAGTTAATTTAGTTATAAGCTTTGCTTTAGATGTTATATAATATTTATATGATAACTACTGTTTTATATATATATATATATAAGAAAATGGATACAATCTGTCTCCCAATTGATGATCTCCTCATAATCTTCTACATGTTTTAGTTCTTCCGTTTTATATAAATTGATGTCTTAATCTTTTTCTTTTTCTAAGTGCATCCCCATATAACTATGATTGCACAGTTTTCGATAATAAATATATGAGAAATATATATATTCGATATTTCTGGTGTCTTGCTAATGTGTGAAGTACTACAAAATATCAGTATGTTACAATCTTATTTCGAATCCGATATAATATGCAGTATGAATTATTATTGTTAAAAAATTGTCATTTTGATCATATATATCAAGCAAATTGTAATTCACTAAAACATACTATGCAAGGGCTAATAATTACCAAAAAGGGCTAAAGAGTTCGAAATAAATGGTTTCGAGAATTATTTATTTCGTTAAAGAAAACATATTAAATATAAATGTGCGTTTGATTAATTTATTATGCTACGTGTGTACGTAGGACACTTAAGAGTTCCAATCTGTCTCTTTTCTTTCCTATATAGACACTATCTATATGTATAATAATATCATTAATAGGACAACTATGTGTTATTTCATGGATTATGTTTTTCACATGTGAGATCATCACTATTATAATAGCGTTTACATGTTAAAATTTATAATTTCCGATTAAGAAGATAACAATTTTTACTCTATAAATGATAACTTGCTAATTGTCAATCCAAAGTTGCAAATCTAAAATACAAATAAATTTGCAACTGAGTTTTACTTAGAGCACTAAAAGATTATAGTTAATTTGTTATAAATTATTGTCTCGTAGAATTTTTTAGACAAATGCATTATAATTAAGAAATTTATTATTATAAAAAATAATTATTAATTAATTATTAAAATAATTTTAAAAAATTGAGAAAAATTACGCAGTAATATGGCTTATTTGACTCTTGAATTATTTTGATTAAGTTTTTATTAATTATTATTAGATGGTTTCCTTAACAAAATTTGCATTGATATTGATACGTGAGAAAATTTTATATTGTGGAAAAAAAATTCAAAGCTTAAATTTTTTATATTTTGGAACATAAGAAAAAACAAAGATGCAACGTTAAATGATAAATAAACAATCAAGTCTTATTGTCTGTGAATGAGAAGTGATCATGTAATGACATTTCATTTTCATAAAAGTCCGAACAACAATGGGGAAAGTTTCCTCAATGCTCATAACATTTTGGGTTTGTTTTTGACTTTTGTATGATTAATTTATTACTCCCTCCGTTTCACAATAAGTGATGTTTTAGGCAAATTTTTTTGTTTCAAATTAAGTGATGTTTTAAATTTCCCATGTAAAATTGGTCATTAACTTTCTCTTTTACCCCTCTATTTACTTAATAAAAAAATTAAATAATTTAAAACCTAACATTAATGAGGGTTATTATAGATATTTTACCACTTTTATTAATTTGTGTGCATAAACCTTAAACTTCAATTAAAATGAAACAGAGGGAGTACTAATTTTCTTTCAGATTTGCATGGTTTGAATGTTTGCGTGTGTTCTTGACTAATTGTACAGAAAATTTTATATTTTTGACTGAATCATTTCACTGATGGTAACAAATCATTATTTAGAAAACAAGTCCCAAAGCATATTTCAGTTTCATGAGTGCAAAAACTGTAAACATGTCATAATTACTCGATCTCCATTCATATATATATTCCATTAATTTCTTTTTCTTTTGGATTGAGAAGGTCAACACTATCAACGCGTACGTGGTACAAAACTATATAAAATATTTCGAATGATTATCAAATATATATATATATATATACATACATGGATACACAAGATATATGAAGTTTGATATTCCCCAAAACCTGAGGGATTGCATGTTCCCGGGAATGTCTTGAGTTTGGAATGGCATGATGAACTTTCCTTTTTTTAGTAAGTTATGTTTTGGTCAGTTCTAAACGTTACACATAAACTAAACAGTACAAAAGTATCCTTCCACCAAATTACTTTTCTCGAAAATCATTCAAGTAAGCCTCGACACCTTTTTTTTTTTTTTTTTAATTTTCACATTCCATTATTTTTTCTTGATATCTTATTTCTCTTTAAACTTCTTTATCTGTTTGGGCTTTGTTCCTTTTCTTGATATCTCCTCTTTTCGAGACAATAATAATTTATCAGTGAAACCAAACATTCAAATAAAGTAATAATTTCTTTATCTCTTTTACAAAAAAATTATAGTTATCGTTATTATGAGTTTTGAATCTTCCCTTTAGCCTCTTCACAACCACATTAGCCACTAAAATACTATATATATATACATATATACATATAATAAAGCTCTCTATATATTCCGTGCATAATGCCAAGTGATGTTAAGATCTCTTCACATATTGAATGCATGTGTGCATGTGTGACATATATACATTCAAGTAGATATCTAAGCTGCATGAGAAGTGGCGAAAAAGGGGCACGTAGGGTTACAACGTGAGGCTCAGACATATATCACAGTGAATGTACTTTGATGACGTCATACGAAAATGAAAACGCATATAGAATTGTAAAGACAAATAAGCAAAGCAGAAGCTCCTTTTTGTTGTTATTTTTGTGAAAGTGGAGAGAGACATGCATGCGCACATATTGCTATTAATTATACCATTAGTTTTAATAGGAATACAAAATACTAATAATTTCATAGGAAGTAACAAGTTGAAACAAAGTAAGAAGTTTAGGTGAATATCACAATCTCTTTGGTAATCAAACTCTCTCGCTGCTAAATATGTTATACGCAAGCGGTCACAAAATCTTCGTCACAAATAATTGGAGTCGCAAAACAATCACAATTTTAAAATTAATTTAGGAATACACTATTCAATTTTGCGATTACAATTTGTGACTACTCTTACGTAGTCGCAAAACAGTTGCAAGTATTTGGGACTATTTTACGATTAGTCAATGTAGTCAAAAATATTTAGGACTCTTGCAACTACGAAAAGTGCGACTAATCTACGATTACATTTTTTTAATAATAAAAAAATCCGTCACCGCCAAAGGCCCCTTCGTCGCGGTCTGATAAATACCAAATAATAAGTGTCCAAGTGGTTTAGTTTGGTTTGGATTATTTGTGTTTCGATTTGTTTAGTTCAGTTTGTTTTGATTCAGTAAAGTAAAAAATTCATTTCTCGAAATTTTTAAAATTTCTCGGTTTAGTTTGGTTCGGATTATTTGAGATTTATTTATATAATTATGTTAAACTTTATATGATATATATAAGCGAGATATGATTAACTCGAAAGGATAAGGTTTTTCTTTAAGTGTAATGCATATATAGTAGCGTAGATGATTCAATTTTTTAAAAATAAATTGAGATTATTGAAATTTTGTATTGGCTTTGTTATTTGTTATGATCTATATTGTATCTTAAGCGATTATAATATATGAAAATGGTGAAACGAAGTGAATGTATATTAAGTGGTCGTAGAAGAGTCCCAATGAGGTTGCAAATTTGCAATCAAAGAGGGACTAGACTATGTAGTCGCAAGTTTGCGACCAAAGAGGGACTACACTTCCTAAAACTCATGCATTCCCTCTTTGGTCACAAATTTGCGACTACAAACCAGTGTAATCGCAAATTTGCAACCAAAGTGGGACTCCGTAAATTATTTGTATCGATAAAATGAAATGTAGTCGCACTTTGGTCGCAAATTTACAACTACATTAGTTTCTAGTCGCAAATTTGCGACCAAAATGGAACTCCACAAGTTATTTATATCAAAAAATGAACTAGAGTCGCACTTTGGTCGCAATTTTGCAACTACATTGGGACTCCTCTGCAACCACTTAATATATATTCACTTCGTTTCACCATTTTTATATATTTTAATCGCTTAAGATACAATAAAGATCATATAAATAACAAAACCAATAATAAAATTTAATAATCTCAATCTACATTTAAAAATTGAATCATCTACTGTTACACTTATATAAGTACAACATATGCATTACACTTAAAGTAAAACCTTCTCATTTCGAGTTAATCATATCTCGTACATACATATATATATATATATATATATATATATATATATATATATATATATATATAAATCTCAAATAATTTGAACCAAACTAAATCGATAAGTTTTGAGAAAATTGTGATGGAGTGGAAAATTAGTCTCAAAAGAGTGAGACTATTTTGCAATTACATGCTATATTTTTAAGAAAATTGTGATGGAATGAGAAATTAGTCCAAAAAAGTGAGACTATTTTGCAATCACGTGCTATATTTTTTAGAAAATTGTGTTGGGGTGACAAATTAGTCTCAAATATGTTGGAGTGGCAAATTAGTCCCAAAAAAGTGATACTACATTGAGACTGCGATAATTTCGTAGTCGCAAACTGGTCGCATTTCTTAGACTACGTTTGCGACTCCACACATGCAGTCACACTTTTGGGACATTTTTTGGACTATGAGTTTGGAGTTGCAGATTAGTCATACTTTAGTCGAAAAACAGTCGCAGATATTTGTTATTACATTCATAGTCGCAAATTTAGTCGCATATTTGCGACTCCACACTCGTCGTCGCAAATGTAGTCGCACATTTTCATGGAACTCATCGTCGCAAATGTAGTCGCACATTTGCGACTCCACGCATGCAGTAGCACTTTTGAGGCTTTTTTAGGATTACGAGCGTGGAGTCGCAGATTAGTCCTACTTTAGTCGCAAATTTTTGCGACCACACTCTTAGTCGCATATCTTAGTCGCAAATCAGCTGTTTTCTTGTAATGAGATTTTGATATTAGGAAACCAAATTTTTGTTTCGAAAATAACATAACTTTTAAAAAATGAATGACTTTAGTAAACACCCTAGACTTATTCACTTCCTCTTCTGTCCACCCAAACTTTAGACCTCATTAATATACTTCACAAATATTTTTTCTTTATTAACTTACCTAAACTTTTATTTTCCTAATAATCAACTCTAAATATTTGTTTGAAGTCACTTTGTAAACCTTTATTTCATTTTATTAAATATATAAGTTGATTTGAAGTCTCTATTTAAATTTATGTTTCATTTTTTTAATTAGATTCAAAACATTCAATTTTTTATTCAATTTAAAACCTTTGTGTTGTTGAGAAAAATTCATATTACACAATTCAAAAAAAAATTGTGTTTGAAATCTCTCTTTCAGTCAATTCATATCGCATTTTATAAAATATATCATACTCAATAATAAGTGTATTACGATTAAACTAAAACAAATCGCATTTTATAAAATCATGATTCCATTAGAAAAAAATGAAGGTACAATAAAAACTAACTGAAATACAGATTCCAAAATTTTCTTCTCTTTCCACTTGTATAGAGATTCAAACAGAAAAAAATAATTTAAGGTATAATATGAACCGACTGAAACAAAGATTCCAAACACCAATTTTTTTTCTTAATTGTGTAATATGAATTTTTCTCACCAAAATAGAGGTTTTAAATTGAATAAAAATTGAATGTTGTGAATCTAATTAATAATGTGAAACAAAAACAAAAGTTGAAACAGAGACTTCAAATCAACTTATATATTTAATAAAATGAAGTAAAGGTTATAAAAGTGACTTTAAACAAACATTTAGAGTTGATTATATGAAAGTTTAGATAGGTTAATCAAGAGAAAAGAATATTTGTGGTGTATATGAGGTGAAAAGTTAGGGTGGAAAGAAGAGGAAGTGAATAAGTCTAAGGTGTTTACTAAAATTATCCCTTTAAGAAAATCAAAAGTGTGAAAATTATAGTCTTAGTGAAGTCCATATGTACAAAATTTCAAAAATTTCACAAATGTCAAAAGTAACTCTTCGGATGGATTTTCTGATAGATTAAATATTGTTGATAAATTTCGACGGCTTTTTTCACACTATTCCGATAACAGTGGACAGAAGTTCGTCGGAACCTAATAATATATTCCAATGAAAAGAATATCGTTAGTCACCTATCGAATTTTTCCAATGGAAATCCGACGGTACTTTGATGAAAACTGACAATATTCCGATGGGTTTGCGGTTATTCCTTCATGTATTTTAACATATGCTCATGTAATCAGTTGGATAGTTTACTATGAGTCAACTTGAATGTGTTTTAAGAAGTTAATACGTTTTAAGTGTTTTAAATTTCTTTGTTTTCATCTATAAATCATGTAATAAATTTATATTGTGTTTATATTATTAACAATCAAGAAAACTCTAATTATGATGGTTAAATCATATTTTTAAATTCTAAATCACATAACTGTTTGGAATTTCATCAAAATTTCCGACGAAATCTCGATGATAACTTCTAACGTATTCGTTGACAAAAAAAAAAAACTTCTAACGTATTTTCGACAGATTTGGTATTTACTATATGTTGACTGACCAATGAAATTCTTTGAAAAAATTGATGGTCTGTCAAAAATCCGTAATTTTATGAGGATTATCTATTTTAGGAAGTTAAATACATAAAATGAGGCAATTCAGAAGTGAATAAAAGTTTCGATACGTCATCAAAAAATCCGTAATAAATTCAGACATAAATATAAATGAATAATTAAAACTTAAAAACTAATTTTGTGAAATTTTAAACCAATTTAATGAATTATTAAAACTAAAAAAGAGAAATTATGAAAATTAAAAATGAATTTTGTGAAATTTAAAACAAATTTTGTGAATAAAAAATAACTAAAATTAAATACCAATTTATAAATTTTTAAATCAAATTATTAAATTTTAATAAATTTATGAGATTTTAACGAAATTATGAAATTTTAAACAAAATAAATAATTTTTAAACTAAATTATGAAATTTTAAGCCAAATTATGAAATTTTAGCCAATTTATTAGATTTTAAGCCAAGTCAATAAATTTTAGACCAAATTATTAATTTTTTTAACCAATTTATAAAATATTGACCAAATAATTAAATTTTAAATCATTTAATTCAATGTAAACCGATTTATTAATTTTAAACCAATTTATTGAAGGTTAACCAACTTATAAAATTTTAAACTAATTTCTTATATTTTAAATCAATTTATGAATCTGATATCAATTTCATAAATTTATTAAATTTTAAACCAAGTTATTATATTTTAAAATAATCTAAAAAAATTTAAACCAATTGAGAAAAGAAAGATAAATTTATTAAATTGTAAATCAATTTGTGAAACTTTAACCTATTCGTGTATATGAAATTGGTATAAAATTTGATAAATTGTTTAAAATTAAAAAAAATTGTAAAATTTGTAAAATTAGTTAAACTTTCATAAATCCAAAAATACATGTAACTCGGATAACTCTTACACTCGTTGATCGTTTGGTGTCTATAGGATAGAGAACTAAAACACGATTTGTCTACTTGATAATTTTACAGTAAAATCTCTATAAATTAATACTCGATAAATTAATAATTACGATAAATTAATAAATAATTTCGGTTCTGAGTTGGGTCAATGTAAAAATAAGCGAAATTCGATAATATAATAAGATAATAATTTTTTAGAAAAAATCCTATATAAAATATGGTCTCAATACTAACATAAATTAATAAATATATGAAATAAATACTTGTTTATTTTTGTACTTTTTTTTTTGTTAAAGATTTTCATAATTAATTAAAAAGAACCAATCCAGATACACTTTACAGGCCTACATGCCCAAGACGAGAATTGAAACAATAATTAAGAAAGAGGCCCAAGAGGGCAAAAGGCTCGAATTAACCTAAACCTAGCATACTGCAGCAACTTGAAACTCGCCGCCGCCGACTTGAAAGCTTCGAACCGCCGCTAAAACACCCCAACCACTCCACAAAGGCCTTGGATCCAACATCGGCTGTGACTAGGGGCAAAGGCCGCCGAAAACGGAAACCTAGCGCCGAGGAGGAGGAAGTTGAACAGGAAGAGAGTTCTGCCGGCGAAGAGAATGCAACCGCCGCATACCCGCGAACGGGACCCAACCGGACGAGCACATGGAGACACGAAGACTTACCAGGGAACACCGCTTCACTGTGGCTGAAGGAAGGCGCCGCCGAAGAACTTGCCGGCCACAAGCCGCTGCCGCCGCACCAGACACAAGGGCGACGAAACCAAACCCTCAGAATAGCGGTGAGAGAGATCTGGGCTAACTCTCTCTCAGATCTTAACAAACAGGCGTGGCAGAGGCGTTGTTCACCGGAGCTTGGCGCGGGGATCTCGGCGAAGGCCTAGATCGATAAGCTCCGACCACCGAAAGAGGCATGCAACCCTGCGTCACGTGGCCAGCGGGAGGATCTGCTGAAGGGCTCACCGCTTCCGACGCGACTGAGAATAGATCTGGAGAGGGGATAGAAGAACCCGCGGTGCACGAGGAGGACCAGGCGACAGAGGTTAGGTGGCTTCGTCGCTCTTCACGCTTCCAGGAACCCTAGCCGTGGCCGGAAATCACTTTGGAAGAGAGAGAGTTTTTATTTTTTTGTACTTTTTTGAAGTTGAAATATTTTTAGAATTCATTTATAATTTTTAGTAACTAATAATTACTCTTATGGTTATTTATATGGTTTACTCATGTAACTATTTGCATACTTTATATGATTGATTTCTTAAGATATGATAACTCATTGTTAATAGTAATGTAAAAACGTTAAAATTGATGTTGAGTTTTCGACAAAAAAATAATAATCAGGTTAACAAAATTGAAAAAATAAATATGAAGTAATGTGAATTCTATGAATCATCTATTTAATCAATTAAAATATTAAAAATAAAAAAATACATGTAGATAATTAAAAGAATAAATAAATAAGGAAGCGTAATGAATTATTAAAAATAAAAAATGTATAAATATTAAAATTAATATGAACTAATATAATCAAACTTTATGATTATAGTAAAAATAAAATTCTAGAAAATTACGAATTTGAAAAAATTTCTATAAATTAATATTTATTAACTTATACTATAAATAAATAAATATTAATTTATCAATTAATTAATATCTCTCTAAATTAATAATTTTTTACAGTATCACCGTTATTAATTGATTGAGGTTTTACTGTAACAATTATTGTCAATCGAATAAGAACATTAACATCTTGTACCGTCGAAAGTCGGTGAAACAAACACCCACGATCAATTTCCATCGTAACTATTTCCCAACAACAATTTTTTTCGCGACGGCATGTAACTGATGACGTATATGATCATCGAAAAATCATCAGTTAAATTATTTCTTACGATTCTTCGATGATTTTATCCATCATAAATATGTATATTTTCTTGTATATGTTTTCTTGTAGACGCAACGACATTAACATTCAGGCTCAAACAAGATTTGAATGTAACGTACTAGCTTGCGTATATTCTTACTGTTAAAAAGAACTCTGAAGAAGATGAACAAGACACTATATCACACACTGTAGTGTTCACTAATCACACATGGTTGCAACTATATATTCAGATATGTGTAATTCAGGTCTAAAGAATTGGTAAATATATAATCAATAACTTTAAAAACAAAGTTAAGCAGAGGCAGCTTATATCTGTCTACATATTAATCCTATTATCAACTATTACATGATCATTCATGGGCGGTTAATATAAAACTAGAATTGTACCCGCATTATATGCGGGG